>JBAGKK010011116.1:0-12056 GCA_037177015.1 Euceroptres primus
TATATATATTATATAAAACTATATATAAAAAATATTTACAAGTCAAATAGTAAAAGTTTTAAAATCACTTTTTCTCAAAATTCTATTATCTACATCAACATAAGCTAATTCAAAAAATCGCCTACGTTGCTTTGTTAAACAAATATCGTTAAAAATGCACTAATTTAAAAAGAAAGTGTTCTGGGATCATACTGTACGTATCAAATAAGCAACATTTAAAACTGTTAACTTACAAGTACGATGAAAAATAATTTTATACATTAAAAAATGTATGATTTTTCGTCAATACTTCATATCAGTATTCTCACAGAAAAAAACTTACTACGCTTATTTTATATGAAAACATCAATGGATTGAAGTTCCATTTTTTAACTTCTCTCTTTTTCCATATCGAAATTGAAACTAGAAATTCGATACCTATATTTTTCGTAGAATTTCGATATGGAATTTCTAGGTGGCATTTCCATACAGAATTTCTAGGTGGAATTTCCGCATGGAATTTCCGTGGAACGATTTCCGTAGAATTTTTTCACGTGGGCTATTTATAATTTTTCATCAGTACAGGGATCACAGCGGTTCAGTGGTCCAGTTTTAGGGAAAATAGGGGATTTCTTTTTCGAAAAAAAGGGGAGAATGGAGAAATTTGTTTCTTTTAAAAATACCAAAGAAGCTAGTCAAATCTAATAAATAAAAAATTTTTATAAAAAAACTCAAATTTCATTAACAAATAATTGACTGCGATATTGTCTTGGAATTGGTTCCAATTACTCAAATATTTAGTAAAAGCTAAGAAATACAACATTTTTATAAGAAAACTCGAATTTCATTAACAAATAATTGACTGCAATATTGACTTGGAATTGGTTCCAATTACTCAAATATTTAGTAAAAGCTAATAAATACAACATTTTTATAAGAAAACTCAAATTTCATTAACAAATAATTGACTGCAATATTGACTTGGAATTAATTTCAATATTGATTGGAACTAAACTAGCAATTAAATCATGTTCTAAAAGATTCTGCAGAATTCTGGAGTTCAGAATTTTCCGAAGGATTCTAAAAGATTCTGGAGCAGTTTAGAATATTTTTGAAATATTAAAAAATTTTAGGAGATTTTATAGATTTAAGATTTTATATGATTATATCGATAGAAAAAAATTCTGGAAAACTTAGAAGATATTAGGAAGATATATGGAAGAGTTATTTGATTATGTAAATTTTTGAAAGAGTCTAGAAGATTTAGAATCAATCTAGAATATTTTAGAAGATTTTAGACAATTTAGAAAAGGTTTTGAAGTTTCTAGAAGATTCTAAAAGACTGAATCTTTAAGGTTTTAATATTGCGGTACGCGTTTTTGAATGCCATAAATTTCTATTTACTATTTCTATTTCTATTTCCATTTCTTTTTCTATTTCTATTTATTTCTATTTCTATTTCTATTCTTGAAAAATTAATCGGAATCTTGAATAAAAAGAGGGGAAAGAGGGGAAAAGTTCTTTAAAATAAGGATTTTATGAATCTTGAGAAAAATAGGGAAAAAGGGGGAAAATAGGGAAAAAAGGGGAGTAGGGGATTGACGGTTTATTCCAAACAAGTTCCTTCTAATTAAATAATTACTTTTCTGTGTATTTACCTATTACGTGTATCAGTAAAATTAATCATTTATGTTTGAAAATCGACAATAATTTTGCCGTATAATGAAAACTAGTTGCCGGATGGTCGGTTTTGTAAAGTAAAGTTCTGACGCAAAGAGGTATCTTCCCGGTAAATTTGACAAGCAGGATCAAAGTTCCGACAGATTTCCCGTTAAACAAGGAATAAACCATGGATGAAATTTCACAAACTGAGATGAAACTCAGGAATGCTAGGTTAAATAGTGTGACTATAAGGGACGTTAATTTCAAATATACTTTAATCGTTGTAATCCCTGTAAGCGATCGTGGAATCAGCCATGCGTTAAGGGTGTGGTTAGCATCCGTGCACAGGAAGCGCCTTTGCTCCAGTGTTTCCAGGTCGAGGCTAGGCTGACGCTTTTGAATCTGCAAATACCGTAGAAATCTGCCTATTACATATAAACGATTCCCTGAGGTAAGCGAAATTCAAACGTCACAAAGTTTACCAAATCAGGATTAATCTGTTCAAAAACATCCCCTTATTTTCTTAACTGTAAAACATGCCAATTATTGAAACAAAGTAGTTGCACGTTCCCCAATCTGCATATTTATCGATAAAAAAATAACGAAATAAAAACACGAAATAGGATGATGGATTAAATAGTAGCAGCCTGTGCCATTCTGTTTCTCTCGTAATCCCTCAAAGATACACTCCGAATTTCCATTTTTAAAATTATTGGATGGTGAAACATATTGACAAGTGAATGCATAATTGAAGAGTACATGTTTTTTCATTTTCACTTGACTCCACTCTTTTTCTAGACTAGAATCTAGGTTTTTATGTTTGTCACTTGCCTTCAAAACACTTTTCAAAATTATGGATTTTATTTTTTGGAAAGATAGGTTTTACATATTATCGTAAATGAACATCAGAGAAGATGTAGCCAGCAATTTTTGTGTAAATTTACGTTGTTATTATGCAGAAATGGGATTTTCCGTCCCGAGGGATACGCGCCGGAAACCTACACTTGGTGTCTCGCATTCATATTTTATTTCAAAGAACGAAATTCAATCACGCCAAGCATGTGCTTTCAAATTTCCCGATAATATTTTCAATGGAATTGAATGTCATCGGGTCTTTTATTTGAAAATTTCTATCATACGAGGGATATCTAGGAAACAATCAACAAAGATAATGAAAGCGATATTTGTAAAATAGGGGTTACCACAGTGGAAGTAGACTGTAACAGTATATTGACCAGAATTATTGACGCTGACATTTTAATGTCAGTTATTAACTTGCATATCTAATATCCATTTTGCAGCCTTTTGATAACACCCATGCAAACTTATTGAAAATATTTGGAATTTATTCGTTTTCAATGGAACATCCATAGATATTTTTCTTCCAAGCAAAATACGGAAATCTTGTTAACGCCAGCTGCCACTACTTGAGAGCAGAAAATTTAACACAGAGCAATCTCCAGTGTTATGTGTACTTACCTTCCTCCAAAGAATCATTAAATTTACTCCCTTGCACCAGTGAAACTCACCAGAAAATCGTACGAAAGGTGGAAAACAAGAGAGCTCGATTAGCAGTTGGTTGGGTCCTTTTCGTTGGACTTGGACGAATTTCGGCGTGATCCATCGACTGAATCAACACTGAATCTTCCCTCTTGTGGGAAATGAAAGTCCCTGAGGTCACTTACGATCCTTGTACAAAATAACAAAAATAAGAAATGACATTGACCTTAAGCGTTGTTTAAATTGACTTTCATGAACGTTCGAGAAACTATCTCTTCGGGGTCGAGAACTATTTCGTTTTCATACTTAGTTAAATCAACTAAATATCCTTAAATAGTGAATTCTACTTTCGAGTATTTATTTTTGTGGAGCAAAAAACCCAACAGTTAAGTACTGTTGCTAATAAAGAGGCTAAATATAGTTTTGAAATTTTTCTTAGACAATAAGTATGAGATCTATTATTATATGTACACCTTGTATACTTTTTATTTTTGTCCACTCAGCTTCCTTAATGAAAAGTCAGCTTTTTGTTTATTTTTTCGTAACAGCTCGAATAAAAAAAGATTGAAGCAGTGAATAAGGGTGCCTATACCTGCGAATAAGGGTTCTGATACTGTCGATTAATCTTTCTGTCAGTGCTTATGGCACAGACAGAAATGTTGTTAACCTTCGAGTCATACTAGTGGGTATGGGTATACGTGAGGATGGTGAAGGGTTGGAGAAACCATTTAATAAATCATTGCTTATGTTTCAAAAGACACAGATTAAATATTTAATTTTAATCTTCATATGTTATCATTTCGTATAATACCTTTCTTATGCAAAAAAATGTATCTATATCTGGAAATTCACAATGTTGTGAAAATTTCTGATATTTTTAGCTTGATGTCTTTAGCTTGACACATAAGACTTTAAATTTTCACAAATTGTGTCTTAAATGGGTGAAATCGCTTAGTTCTTCCCAAAAAAATTCACTTCTTCACAGTTCCATTCATGGTGTTTTTATTTACGTCCCCTTCAAAGACCTTTGACATCGTTGGTGAAGGGATTCGTGACCACAAAAACTGAGAAGACTCTCATTTATATACTTGATATATACTACATTTGACCTTCATAATTTATGCTCCATATTTGATATTGAAATCACAAGGATTTAAAAATCAATGTGCTCTCTGTGTATCAAAATTTCAGGAATTTGCTTCAAATTAAGTTTCGCTCTCTAATGGCTTCTATCGAAGAAAGAAGATTATATTTCTAATAAACGCCTAAAATAAATTATATTAAATGGATCATGATGAGAAGTCAAATATCGTTCAGCAGTAAATTAATGATTAAACATCGATAGAGGTTTAAATCATTGCCAAGCAGTTTGACCTTGTGATTGTCGTAATCGATAGTTTGCTCAGTTTGATTGCCTTAATGTATGAATGTAATCAAATGCAATTATCCTTAATTGCCTAGTCGGTTGCCTACATAAGATTAGACAATCCACTGGCAACTTCGATCAGTTCCATGAGGTGGTACATATACGCATTATCAGAAGCTCAAGTCAAGCATTCCAATTGGACATAGTCGCTTGACCAGACGATCGAATTCCAATCAAGCGAGCTTCCATGACATAACCCTCGAGCCCTTGAGACGCATCGGATCAGAGTCTCTGCAACCCGTGATCTGTTCAAGATTAACAGAACCGAAGGGTCTCATTTCACCTGCAAAATACCATATATATGAATAAAATATATTAAAACCACAGAAAGTCCCAAGGTATCATTTTAATCTGCAGCAAAATGAGAAATCGAAAAACAAAAGACCATTTCAGATCAAAATAATATTGCTGCAGATTAAAATAATATCTTAAGATTTACTGTGATATTAAACTATAAGAATAAAACTTTTCACGTGATATACATTAGTACTTCGGTAAATCTTGATTCTTTGGAATCAAAGTATCAGATTTTTCCAATAATTTTTGGATAAAATTTCTGGGATTATTAGCTATTTCCAGCCAAAAATTATTTCTTAATGCTTGTTTTTTTAATGCAGCAAGAAAAGTAGAGGTGTGCAGTACGTCGAATCAAATCGGTTATTTTTCAATTCGACGCAGCCGGGAATCGGATCGAAGTTTTTCGATCCGACTTAGACGCAAGTCGAATGCCGAGTTTTTCGAAACCGATCAGTGCTTAGATCGAATCGAAAAAATTCGATCCGATCCAGCGCGTGCCGAATGTCGAATTTTTCTAAATCGATCGATGGACAGATCTAATCGAAAAAATTCAATCCGATTTGGCTCGCGTCGAATGTTGAATGTTCCGACACCGATCGGAGCTTAGTTCGAATCGAATTTATTCGATTCGACTCGAGACACTTGAAATGTCGAATTTTTCGAAACCCAACCGAGCTTCGATCGAATTGGTTTTTTTCCATTCGACTCGACACATTTATTTAGCGTAAATGAAATTAATCTTTCAACATTAAATAACTTAAAATCACTTTTTTTCTGTACACTCAATTGTCTGAAAAATAATTCTTAGAATAATATTATTTAAAATTAAAAAGAAATATGAAATGCTCACAATTACCCGCGTGTTAACAATTTTTCATGTTATCTGAAAAATGTGTAATTTCTTGAGTTACAGGCTAGAAACACGAAACACAAAACAAATTTCATCTTATACTTATTTAAATCTTAACAATTTTGCTTTTTTAACAATTAGGGAATTTAATTCTGAAGTAACGTTTAAAGTTAAGGGTCGTTGCCAAAAAGTTGTGTTTGACCCATCGATTTTTTGAAAAAGAATCTTCTCAGAACTAGCTAAAGTATTTTTTCCATTAATTGTGATCCAAAATAAAACGAAAACACCAATTTAAGAGATCACGAATCATTTTTATAGAGGAGATAAATAATTTACATGTTAGGAAGGTTACCGAGTGGACATTCAATAAACGCAGAAATATAAATTTCAAAATTATTTTTAAAATATGTAGAATGGAGATAAAAATTGTTTAAAATATTGTAAAAATTTCTTTTTTCATACTTTATTTGACTGTGCCTCAAGATTTTCGATTATATTTTTATTTAATTAGCACTTTTTAAAAATGGGTTACCCAGTGGACATTGTTATAAATTGTACGGTACATAATTTGCAGAAATTTTTTGAAGTTGCGAACAATAAACATGTTTCTGCTTATACGAGCACTTGCGTAGGATTAAAAGTAATGAGTTTTCGATTTTTAAAGATTTTTTAAAGGGATTTTTTCCGAATTCTAACCTAAAATATGAGGGTGACCGAGTGAACTTGAAACTTCTGGGGCAGACTTCTAAACATTTAATCTTCAAAACTAAAATATTTATCGTTATTCATAATTGTTAGATTCTTTAACTTTATGCAAATGACTCGCACGAATATCAATTATTTATAAAATTTTGCTGTTATTATTACACAATTTTAGTTTGTGAATCTGTACTTGGGGACAGGTTACCGAGTGGACATTTTAGGTATATTTTAAGTTCCCATTTCTAAACAAAGGCGCCTAAAATTTTTAAACTTTACCAAAAAATATTTCGATGCAAGTACTTTATCCCAGTGGTACTCGAAAAAATATATTAAATAATGAAAATGTGTAAAACTGTCGGGACTTAAATTTCACAACTTTTTGGCAACAACCCTTAACATCTATTTATAAAGGTTTTCTTATTATACATATTAGGTTAAAAATTAGAATCACAAAATTTTGTTCCTCTATATTAAATCATTTAAGCACTTATCTTTATAAAAAATTATTTTCATTAAAAATAAACAAACATTAACATTAAATAACGTTTACAAGCAGATAAATCAAAATAAATAATCCTTTCTAGGTCTACTTCATGTCTTCGACTGACCTTGATATGTTTACAAAGTTGAACAGCTGAACTGAGAGATACATAGCCTAAAAACTCTAGAGATTCGCTATAAGGAGCCCATGAGTGAACATTTAACTAACACAGACAATAAATGTCAAAATTATGGACAAAATATTTACAGTAGAAATAAAAGAATTTTAAACGGTGTGTTTTCAGATTTTCGATTATATTTTATTTTGATTAACATTTGTTAAAAATGAGTTACTGAGTGGACATTATTATAAGTCTTACGATGCATAATTTGCAAAAATTTTGTTTAGTTGCGAACAATGAACATGCTTATGCTTTTATGAGCACTTCCGTAGGAATAAAAGTAATAATTAGTTTATGATTTTTTTAGATCTTTTCGAGTTCTAACCTAAAATATGAGGGTTACCGAGTGGACTTGAAATTTCAGGGACATACCTTTAAACCTTTTGTGAATTTGTATTTGGGAACAAGTTACCGTTACCGAGTGGACATTTTGGCTATATTTTAATTTCCCATTTCTAAACAAAGACACCTAACATTTTTAAACTTTACCAAAAACTATTTCGATGTAAGACTTTATCCTTGAAATATTCAAAAAAAATATATTAAGTAAGGGAAATGTGTAAAACTTTTGGGATTTAAATTTCAAAACTTTTAGATAACGACTCTTAAATTGGTAAAAATATCGTAATTTGTTACTATTTAATATAAAAAATTTAATTAATTACAGCAGACGCGTTTAGTCGGTAAACTTAAAAAAAATCTACAACCAAACCCCACCAATGAGTTTCGAAAACTGCACTGTGATCTATGATGCCTGTTAAATCGGATTGAAAAAATTCGATTTGCTCTTAGCTCAATCGGTTTTGAAAAATTCGACATTTCTAGTGCCTTGAGTCGAATCAAATTTTTTCGATCCAATTTAAGCACCGATCGGTTTCAAAAAATTCGACATTCGGCGTGCGCCAGATTGGATTGAAGTTTTTGGATTCGATCTGCCCACCGATCGGTTTCGAAAATTCGACATTCGACATGCGTTTAAGTCGGATCCAACTTTTCCGATACGATTTCAACACCGATCGGTATCGAAAAATTCGACATTCGAAAAGCGTCAGAAGTCGGTTTTCGATCGAATCGAATTATTTTGCACACCTCTAAAGAAAACTATTCTACACAGCTTTTTTAAATGCCAAGATCAGGAAATCAACTTTGAGAGCACCTACTCAAAAACTTTAAAATTAAAATGTAATTTAAAATCCAGTCAACAAAACTTTTCAGTTGACAGTTCCTTCAGACGAAAACTAGTATCGAATGAATATTCAATCACAGATTGATTGCTAATTTTCTTTTTCTTAAATTCATCTGGCGTTCAGTATCAAAGACGTGAATCAAATGATTCCCATTCATTGCACGAGCGGATTCGATGGAATAGTTGATAACCAAACAGAGCTGCGAAGTAACTCCTTACGACAGAAATCATCTCCGAGATTTCTTGCGGATTGCCGCTTAGGAAGTAGTACCTTTCCTGATAAAATGCTCCAGAAAGCAGCGGACAGGTAGATATAACAGATCAACGATTTATCGGAGCACTTGAAAATAATTCGTTCGCCCCTCGAGAATGGGCGACGATTCGTCTTCGGAATCACGAACTTCCCACGGTTCTCGTTTCTCCCTCTTTTCTTTTTCCACATTCTTTATTTCTTGGCTCACTTCATCCCTCAAATCGAACGCAATTTGCACATTTCCTCCACGACTTTTCGGTCAATTTGATTTGCAATATTGGCTTTCGAAGGCGATACGTAATCACCTCTGATGGAGAAACGATCCGGTGGCTTTCACTCAAGACTGAAGGTTGTTGGTGAGGACCAAGGAAACAGGAATTTCGTTCCAATCCGAAATGACCGAACCACGTCTCGACTCGACTTCTCTGAGAGAATTTATGGCTCCACTGCCAGAAGCTCTGCCTAGATAGAGTCGACGATAATAGAGTTTCGCGGAAACGAGACAAAGACGAACAGACGTCCTCCGACAAATGGCCATGCTTGTAGATGGTTCAAGATGGTCGGAAGAAAGGAGAAAAATTCGATCACTTTACAATCTTCATCCCGGGGCACCTTTCCTCTGCTTTAACTCGGAGAAATGTACTTTAAATTCCTCCTCACTAAAATAACATCGCCTTCTAAATTCTAGGAATTCTCGTTTCTCTCAGTTTCAATAATTAAATTCCAGTTTCTTCAGGTCACTCTTAATAAGGTCTTACCAACAAATACTCTATCTACTTAGGATTTAAGCCACTGTGAATCGGTAATAAAAATCAATAGTAAATTCAGTTTTAGTCAGGCATAATGTAAATCTAAACATTATAATATCCAACATTTCCTCCGATGACAATTTTTTAAACAAGTTGTAAAAAAGAAATTAAGATTTTCTTACAAGATGACAAATCTAATTGATTAATTTAAATGTATACTGTATTTAAAGATAGATCAAAAATTGCTATTACATGAATCTTGAAGTTTTCGAATAATGAATATAAATTTAAGGGGGTACATGGGTAAAATTTTCAATTTTCTTCTTTGTATTTTTTATTATTCCACAATCTTTTACAAGTTCTTTGAGCCAAGTCCCATTCAAAAATCTTAAAAATTGCCAAAAATACCGCTTAAATCGTGAGCGAGTGACACGAGAAACGAGGGTGGACCAAACATGCATTGGAAAATTTTTTCTTTGAATTTTCATGCGCTCACTCCCTAAATTTGTTCGAATCCACAAAAATAAACGGGTTAAAAAATAATGATATTTAGAGGTTTCGCAAGTTCCATGAAGTTTAACACGTATTTCCCATAAGAAAAAGGACGTTTTTGTAAATTTTATTCAGAATCGTTAATATTAGGTGAATTGAGTTGAAACTCAAGATTTCTCTTCACAATTAGCTTTAGAATACAAATGAACCTTTTAATTATCACCCCCATAAGTCTGTTTTATAGGGTCCCAAAAAACCGCATAAGTGAAAAATTGGGTTTTGCGAGTTTTTGACGCTAATTATTCTTTTTTAGCGGTTTCTTAGTACAAATTGTTTCTAATGTGTAAAATACTACTTTCTACTGATAATTAGATGTTTACATACATTGTTTAAACAATTTGTTATTGTTTACAGCAATTTTCTCTTAGAACAGAGTTAGAAAGTCGCGTTTTTCCCGAATTTTTCAACTTGTTTTCAACTTTTCAGTTAAAGTGAGGCAATAATCAAATCAAGTTAACAGAAATAATTGTTTAAACAATTCGTTACTACACAGGGTGTCCCAGAACTAATTGTCCGGACTTATATAGCTGTATAAAAAAAATAAATAAACCGAAACTTCCTCTGGCAAAAATGTATTGAAGTTTTAGTTTTTGAGTTATGAAACGATTAAGCTGGACCTATCAAGAGCGCCACATAGAAAGTGAACTGCTGCACAGTGTCGAACGTACAGCGGGCTCTCAGAGTGGGGATATCGAGTGAAGATGCAGCGGTCTCTAACCAGCGTTGGCCTCCCTCTCACGCACGTACGACTCACGACGCACGTATGACTCACGACGCATGTGGCGCTCTTGATTGGTCCAGCTTAATCGTTTCATAACTCAAAAACTAAAACTTCAATACATTTTTGCCAGAGGAAGTTTCGGTTAATTTTTTTTTTTTATACAGCCATATAAGTCTGAACACTTAGTTCTGGGACACCTAGTATATAACAATATTCTCTTAGAATAATACTAGAAAGTTGCGGGTTTTTCTAAAATTTTTCACCTTTTGGCCACTTTTCAATTAGAGTGAGGTAATAATTAATTAAAGTTGATAAACAAATGTTTAAATAATTTATTATTATTTTTAATAATATTCTCTTTGAATAATGCTAGAAAGTTGCTGTTTTGTTCTGAAACTTTCAACTTTTTATCCACTTTTCACTTAGAGAGAGGTAATTGTATTTGGCGCCTCCTCCTCATGATCAAAATGTAGTACGCCTACTTCTCGCCAATGTCGCCACGTTTTTTAAAGTATCCAATCGAAAAATGGTGTGTACCTCGCTACTTTCCGCGTTGGCGCAAAGAGTCATTGTTTTACTTCGTGCCGATCAAGTCACATCGGTGACGATTTTCACTCATCATCGGGAAAAGAAGAAAAAGAAGCTCATTCAGGATCATCGAGTTCATCCAGCTCGGCGGTCGAAGAGGATTATTTGAGGAAACTGGTCGAAAAATTAAAAAAGAAGAATCGGAAGAATAAGAAGCGGGATCGGAAAAAAACGATTAAAGCGTCAGAAGCGTCGGAGGGATCCTGCCACAGAAAGCTCGTCAGATTCGTCACCCTCTCACAGCTGTAAGTACATATATAATATCAAGGACCGGCTGGTTATTCTAATAACTCCTGGCAGGACTCTATAAAAACGGAGAAGTAACTTGATAAGACTCTTTGATTGTCGAGCGGTGTTGGCAAATCTCGTTTCGTAGACTCTAACCTAGAAGCGAATTATAGGCTCTTACCTATAAGCGCAAAGTAGGCTCTAACCTTCAAGCACATAAAAGACTCTAATCTTTTAAACAGAAACTTTTAGTTAAAAAAAAACAATCAATTCAGAGCACAAAAAGAAAATCCGTGGCACGCTACTTTCGTTAGGCGGCGTTGCCAAATTTCGCTTCTCAGGCCCTAACCTGCAAGCACGTCATAGTTATAAGAACTACAATATAGACATATCGTAGGTACTAATCTAAAAACACATCACAGGCTCTAACCTGAATGTTATTGTTCTGTTAGTACAAAACTGAGGGAAAAATAATTTTTACACCATGTGAACCTTTTCGCAATTGTACAGACATGAAGTTTGGTCATTAGCCTATGGTTTTTATATTTCAACTCATCAAGACTCAGATGAGTCGAACGCTTCTGAAGGTCACCAGGTTTCTCAAAAGACTAATCCTAAAACACCATCCAAATCGATTCCAGAGAATCATCTAGATGAGGATGTTCTGCAAGTGATTGGAAATCGAGTTCACGAGGAGAGGA
>JBAGKK010011127.1:0-12055 GCA_037177015.1 Euceroptres primus
TTCGACGCCGTTTACCGCAATAAATTACCAAATTCTTATTATAATAAGAAAGAATAGAGTCTTAGAATTTTGCGTTGTGTCTAAGAGTTCGTCAAAAGTGTCGGTGTCATGCAGAAAATATATTTTTGTCAAGTATGGCTTCTCCTATCGACCATCTCTTTCTAAATTTATCGACTGCGAGATCACTACAGTACACGTAAGTATAATTTAATTTCATCTCAATAAAAATAAAATTAAATATACGTATTTTCCAGTGCCGGAAAAATTGGGGATTTGAACTTATAAAAATTTCAGAGCCAGTCGATCATTTTCAAAGTCGTTTATCCAATACCCTTAATACAATGACGTTTTTCTACTTGCATGTTTGCTCGCAATGAATTCTTATGTAGCATGATTCACCTCGTTTAAAATTCTTCAATGAAGATTACATTATGCAAAGGAAAGTCGATGCGCAGCAAGTTTCTGTGGTATTATTGCATTGATTAAAGAGTGTTGAAGAAACGTGACATGTAATGTTTCAGTGTAAAATTATTTCTAATCTTTAATTTTATTGGGATATATCTTGTTAGAAAATCGTAATTATAAATTCGACGTTTACGCACACAATGAAAATTGGTTTTGCTTTCAAAAATGAATTGTTTAAAAAAAAAACTAACTTGCTCTTGCTTCTTTTATTGCCTAACTCGTGTTAACACTAATTGATACAATTACAAACAGACTTCTAATTCAGCATGTCGAAATGTTTTACAATTTCTTTTATAATAAGTATTAAGGGGTTATGTCCACTTATTTTTGAAAAATGACATGATTTTCATAAATTTTGTTGGGCAGGTAAACAAATATTTATTGAAATACCAACAGTGGAATCATAAAGTACATATTATAAGATATTTGACAAATTTTTGCATTAAAAAGTATTAAAATTTAAACTAAATGTGTCTGTTTTCCGGAAACGTTTTTTTTTTACATGCCTTGCGGTGACCACGATTACTACAAAAGAACTCACCTGAAATCAAAATTCAAAGAGATTATGTTAGTATATTTCGTTGTGAAGGGTCTGAACGAAGGATTTTTTATTTTGTTAACAATTTTTTATTTTATTGCAAAAAAATAAAAATTCGAAAACCTCGAAAAATGAACTTTTTGTTAAAATTGTTGTAATTTTTTTATAAATAACAATTTTAACAAATTCTACGTTCAGGTCCTTCACAGCGAAATATACTAACATAATCTCTTTGAATTTTGATTTCAGATGAGTTCTTTTAGAGTAATCGTGGTCACTGCAAGGCTTGTCAAGAAAAAGGCGTTTCCGGAAAACAGACACATTTCGTTTAATTTTTAATACTTTTTAATGAAAAAATTTTGTCAAGTACCTTAAAATATAAACTTTATGATCTGACTGTTGGTTTTTCAATAAGTATTTATTTACCTGCCCAAAAAAATTTTATTTTTAGATATTTTAATCTTGTTCAGAGTCAATAAAAATTAATTTAATTTCTAATTTCTGCATGTATGTGCACTGAAAAAATTTTAATGCACCAGACACGCCACAAATGGGGCAACTGCTATCCCTGAATTTGGCACGGCTCCTGTAGTGCTCCTACCCCAAAATTAAGACACCAGTCGCTCCATTGGCAGCGCTTGCGCGCTACTCGGTCGTCTGCTGTGCCGATTTAGTGCAGCAGCTACCCCAAATCGGTTTAGCGCCACCTGGGACGTCTGGTGTACCAAAATTTTTTCAGTGTACATATATTGCAAGCACATATATTATGTATTTGATCGTCAGGTGTCAGTGAAAGTGAAAAGAAAATAGCAAAACATTTCATTTTTAAAAATTCAAGGCAGAGGAAAAAAGGTTTTAATGTTTCATAAAAAAATTTGTTTTCAAATGCTGCTATTCTTACTTTGAAGAAAACGTGGAAAAACAAAATTTTAAAAATTTTCAGGACTTGTATTTATATTTACAATCGGATCTGTACCATACACTATGGCAGTTTGACGCTTGCGCAGATAGTTTACACGCACACATGTATACATACATGTATGCACAAATGCCTACTGCGCAACTTAAATTTCCCCTCCGAGCGACTTGTATCATTTCAGCACTCCCCCCGAAATCTTGAAATGGTACAGGTCCGACTGTACTGAAATAATTTCATTTTCACAAAAATGTAGCTGATGCGCTTATGTCGTGAAACCCTTTGCTTGAATTCGCTTTGAATTTAATTAAATTCACCTTGAAATCTATTGAATTTTCTTGAATTCAGTTGAACCTACTTTAAATTCAGTTGAATTAACGTTGAATTTACTCGAATTAAATTGAATTCATTTCAATTGAGTTAAATACATCTTGAATTCAGTTAAATTCGTCTTAAATTTGATGAATTTACTTCAATTTAATGGAATTAACGTTGAATTTACTCGAATTAAATTGAATTCACTTCAATTCAGTTAAATTTATCTTGATTTTAGTTCAATTCCGATATATTTACCTTGAATTTAGCGGAATGTTAAATTGAATTAATTTTTAATTTAGCTGAATTCCGCTGGATTTAGTTGAATGTTCCTTGAATTTTCTTGAAGTTACTTGGATTGAATTGAATTCTCTTGAATTCAGAATTAAGTTTAGTAGAATTCACTTTAAATTCCGATGAATTTACCTTGAATTTAGTGGAATGCTAAATTGAATGGATTTTGAATTTAGTTAAATGTTCCTTAAATTCTCTTGAATTTAGAATTGAGTACAGAGGAATTTATTTAAATTCAGTTAAGCTCGGTTAATTCATTTTGAATTCATATTGGGAAGCTTCCTTAATTTTTTTCAAACTTCAAATGTTTTAAAATTAAATTCTCTCAAGTTAATAATCTGCTTAGTCGTTTACGGTCCAAATCACTTTATTTGACATAAAAACACAATGCCTATGTTTTTTACACTCGTGTGTGCACTTCTTCAGGGCTGAAATTTACATAATTTTTTTATAGTTACATTATTGTTTATTGATAAATTTTAAATATATTTTTGCCATCGAATGTAATGTGTCCAGCGAGTTATCGAATTGAATGTATCTCAACATAAGGTAAAAACTTTTATTTCTACACAACTTTTATTTATAAAAAACAATTTAACTATAATCAATATATAAGTCCACATTTGAATTGATTTAGCATACCAATTTTGCTTCATAAAAATGGCAAAAACATGTTTAAAATTTAACATTAAACAATAATGTAACTATAAAAAAATTATGTTAATTTCAGCCCTGAAGAAGTGCACACACGAGTGCACGAAACTAGTAGGCATTGTGTTTTTTCTGTCAAATAAAGTGATTTGGACCGTAAACGACTACACAGATTATTAACTTGAGAAAATTTCAACGGCCGAAGAAACATCGATTTTTTAAAATTAAATTCTCTTAAGAGATATAAATTTTTTGTATCAATTTTAGGTTACTGTTTGGGCACTGCCACGTATGGAAGATGTTCCTGTTCTAACTTGTTCACTACATCCGATAAACGAAGCTGAGGACGACGTAGCTCGAGCACTGACACCGACCAAAATTATTCCAATACCTTCCGTCTCTCAAGCACCTGAAGTACTGGTTTTGCCGGGTAATAAAACATTCTGGGAAAGAACAGAACAATTAATATTTCCGTGGTGAAAATTACGTTTGGAATATGTAATATTACAGGAGCGACTGATAGGGAAAAATGATCCATCTCAAATGTTGGTTAAGTAGTTTCTTTTTTTTTTAAATTTAATAGAAATTTATAAATTCTGAATTCAAAGTGCTCGAGCACAAGATCTGCATGAAGAATTTGTTAGGAAGAAATCTTCTGACAAACACGTAAGTCAATAAATTAATAAATCTCGATAATAAATAATAATTAGAATCATTATGTATGTATAATATATTTCAAAATTCGAGTCTTGAAACTAAGACTTAATCGTTAAGAGATTCCTTGGCGAAACCGACAGCTGACTTGATAATTTTCAAGTTGAATGAATTCGATAGTTCAATTTGAGATTTATTATTTTTCTTTAACAGTGCTCCTGCAATCGTTGTGTCAGCTACAATTTTACTTTTTTCTATTAATAATTTTGCCTCTTTAAGACTCGTAGTTAAAAAACATTTTTTAAACTTATTCTTTATTCAAGATTCATTATTTCCTACACCATTTTCAATAGAGCAATCTAACTTTTGAAGTGTTGCAGAGTAATTAATTCAATTTGTTTTTTCCACAGCCCTGTTGGATGACAGGCTGCAAACTCCATGTGACAAGTCTGGAAAACATGATTGTCGTTGCGAGGAAGAAGATGGTGGTCCACCTTCGCCCTCAATCCGGCCAAATAGTGAAAGGAAGAGACGCAGATCACTACCTTGCGGTCCATCGGAGACAACATTCTCATGTGTAGCAGTTCATCCGTCCCCCTTGACATCGGTTCAAGAAACTTCTACGAGGGAATTAAAAGATCATCATTCCAAATTCAACTACGTCAGTACAAATTTAAAACCAGATGTACCACAAGGCGAGCAGGCTGAAGAGAACGCTTTAAAAAATAACAGTCCCAGTTTCGGTAATTTAGAACACATTTTTAAAACCATCAGCATCGAAGAACAAGATGGGAACGTCGAGAAGAGATACAAAGGCACCATCGATAATCCTGATCAACTGAAGGTAAGCATGTAGCTTTTATTCTGTAAATAAACATTGTTCATTCAAGGCGTTGCAATTTAGATCTACACCTCAATTCAAGGTGAATTCAACTGCATTTAAAGTAAACTCAAGTGCGTTTTAAACAATCTCAAATCAAAATGAATCTAATTGAATTCCAGTGAATTACAATAAATTGAACTGAAGAAAACTATTTGAAAATATTTCAAATTGAACATTTCAATATCAAAGCTTTCAAAATTGACCAATTGAAAATTTGAAGTGTTTAAAATTTAAAAGAGTCTCAAAGCCAACTCCTTAAAAATCGTATAATAATTTAATACAATTCAGACTTGCTCTGGCTCTCCCATTGGCCCATTGCAGAGAAGTTGTGCTCCCCAGTCAACTTCAGATTACACTAGTCAGCCCTCTGTTTATAATAATGGTACAACCTTGTTATAAAATTGGTGGACTGAATGGAACATTTAATATAGAGATGAATAAACTTTAAAGTAACATTTCCAATGACAGGATTTTTTCTTTTTACCCCACACAAAAGTTTACTTTAAATATTTTTTCGAGCTCATAGTTTCTGTTTTAAGTTTCAAAATAACGAGTTTTAGGTGTAAGACTTTCTTTTGGAATTTAGAGTATCAATAATGTTCTTTGATAATGAGCATGTTTCCTATTCCTAAATGTTTGCATTTTTAGGTGGGAACCTTCGGTCGCCAACCCGGAGGTTTTCGTAAAAGTGAAACAGCTCAAGGAGCTGATAATGGCTTCTTAGAAAAGGACGAATCACCTATTACATACGTGCCTTCGGAATCTCTGCTTTTAGGTATGATATTCTGCCCACAAAATATGGATAATAAATAATAAAAATAGAAGTTTTCTGCAAAAAGTTGATCGGATTTTTTTAAATCTATAAGAAACTATTGTGAACAATATCCTAATGCATTTATCGTAAAATTTCTTAATATTCTTTGAAACATCTTAGAAATGTACATTCTCAATGTTTGAAAATTTCTCAAAATCTTTTAATTTCTATTAGTCTTTCTAAATCACCAGAATCTTTTGCATTCTTTGACATTTTGTTATTTGTTTTCAACTATTTCTTCTTGCAAAATGAATATTTTTTTTTAAATTTGACTTGATGGAATGCAAAATATACAATCTTGATTACTTTTCTTATTTCACAAGTGTTCATTTGATTTTCTAAAGTACAAAATTAAGTACAAAATGAGACATAAAGTAAGATAAATTTCCCAGTAATCGCACCAATCCCAGTGATCATTAAATTGTCATATAACCTAAAGAAATAATCATACACGATTTTTAAAGAAGTATTTAATAACAAAAATTAACGTGCTTTATCATTATTTATTATCATTAATATGTAGGAATAATAATTAAGTATAAATGCTTAAAAAATAAAAAATAATAAATAAATAATAAATAAATAAAAAATAAAAAAATTAAAAAAACGATTATTGGGACTAAGGTGACGATTACTGAGACATTTACCATATATCAGAACATCGAAAACCTGTGATTCCAGGTGTTTTAGGCGAGCCAAAAGGTTCCCATATTGCCAACAATAAAAATTTTCTGGAAAACGTGCACGAGCAGAGAAAAAAGTTTACCAGCAACCCGGCCAGGAAGATGATGTTGCCAATGTCTAAGGAAGCCAATCTTGTGATCAATCCCTTACAAGAGCGTAGTCCATTTCACGAGTCAAATCCCGGACCTTCAACGCACTTCTATAATGGGAATCCCTATCAAGTTTCCTATTCCGTAACTCCCTTAACCTGTACAGTTCACCAAACTCGCAATAAAACCAAGCTTTCAAATCACTTTACCTGTGTTACAAATCCTGATACCTCCAAAAATCTACCTGGAAAAGAGTTGTCTCAGTTGATGTCGAAATTGTCTTTTCCCGAGGAGAGAAACAAGAGCAAAGAAGAAGGCATTTTGGAATGGATCAGCAAAGTTCCAAGTCGAGTTCTCGGCGTCATGCCCAACAGTTTGAGCTTTGAGGACAAATCAAAGATCACCAAAACTGAAGATGCACGCGCTAATGAAGTCAAAGTGAAGAACTGCAGTCTGGAACTCAGTCAGCGGGAATTTGACGAAGTGCTGGCTGTCTTGAGAGCACGGACACCATCTGGAAAAAGAAGAACACCTGTAAAAAACTTGAAGAAAAGGGAGAGAGTCGAGAGACAAAGTTCCAAATTAAACCTTGAAGGCTCAGACGCCAGACCTGTGCACGAATCTGACGATGTTTATTCCTGCGAAGACTGTGTTTGCACTTCCTGCAAAAAGTACAGTCAACACGGTTGGTTCAATTCTAAAAATTCCGGTGAGTCTTACACCTTACCTTCACGTCACGCGTGTCTGAGACTTGGGAATTTGGAGGATCGAAGCAAGCCGGATTATGTTGAGAGTGTTTCGAACAAAGCGGACGTGTTGCTGGGAGCGATTCTGAGAACGAGCAAAGACCGGAAAGGGCTGTCGGACATCTCGAACGGGGCGAGACCAAGGACTTTGCTGAACGATGAGACCGAGAAGAACAAGAAACTGAAAGAGGTACTCGAAGAGGACAAGTCCTTACCTTCAGCCTTGAACAAGAGACTGATTCAAATTAGACAGCTCTTCAAGAGAGAAGAGAGACTAGATCTTTTGACGTTGGAAGATCATTTCAAAGAGGGTTTGAACGCGGATCAAGAACAGAAAGAAGAGAAAAGAACCTTCAAGAAGAGAATTTACTTTTCGAGCGAAGAAAGCGACGCGCAGAAGTTTGTTGATTCTTCAAGGGCCAGTTTAGCGAGTGCACACAACAATTCACAATTCCATAGTACAAATCGCGAAGAGGAAGAATGTAACTTGTATGATCGAGTTTCCTTGGACGTTATCACACATAAAAAAATTAAAAAGTGTCAGCAGAGTACAAAACCAAACGAAATACTAAAACCGGTGAACAAGGAAGAGGATGAGTTTGTTAGTAATCAAGTTCAGCAAAAGAAGATTGGTGTTCTTACATCAGAGGAAAGCGATGATGTCATGTCTTCCAAATTACGTAACAATCAGAGCCAAATTGTGGAAGAGGACGAAACTCTTGAGAAGATGGTTCCTTCCGCTTTAGAGCAGGAGAGATTCAGAAGGTCACTGGAAAATGCGGCGTCTATGGTCTTTCATAGCAGAACAGGTTTACCGCTTACATCCAGTCCAGCACCGCTGAGGAAGGGGAGCTGTTGCTTCGACTTTGACAGCAGCTTGAACTCAGTCTCGTCAAAGAGAAGGTAATTCTTATCTCTAACCGAATTATATTTTTCAGTTGAGTATAAACGTTGGTATAAAAATATTAACAATACATGCTTCTAGTGCACTTTTTGAATTAAGCACACCACCGAGTCCCGGCGCAGTATCCTTAGAGGAAACTGACAGGGAAACAGAAAATGCATGCGACGGTGAAGAGGTTGTGAGGCGACGTTCTACATCCCGCAGTAGACCACAAAGTCATGCTCTTTTGGGAAATTTCGAGGAATCAGCGTTAAATGGTAGATTGGAACCGGTGTCAACTGTCCATGGTTTCACTGCCGAATTAGGAGCAAGTGGCTCGTTCTGCCCAAAACACCGAAAGCTTCCTGTTACTGTATTCTTCTATACGCTTGGAGACAATGATAAAGTCTCGACACCTTATCTTGTAAGTATCTGTAATACAGGGATAAAAGCGGTTCAATAGTTCTATTTGAGGGAAAATAGGAGAAAAAGGGAAATTTTTTTCTTTTAAAAATACCAAGGGAGCCAATAAATGTTAATAAATGCAAAGTTTTTGTAAGAAAATTCCAATTTTATTAGCAAATAAAAATATATTCCATTCTTAGATGTTAAACTTAATTGTTGTTTAACAAGAAAGAGGTAAAAAATATCTAAACTAAACCAGCAATTAAATTATAAAAATATTGTCAAAGGCTCTATAATATTCCCGACAAATAATTTTAACAATACATTGAAGTTAACGAACGAGAGAAATTCGACAGCAAATATTTCCAAACAAAAACTATCCGACTTTAAAAATTAACGACATGTACAAATTTTCATATACTAAAATTGCGGAGAAGCGTTTAAATTTCTGAATTATGAATTTGCCGAATTTTTCAATTTCCGACAAATCAAATTCCTGAAATGAGTCTGCTGCCATTCTCCAGAATCTTAAAAAATCTTCAAAAATCTTGGATTCCTGTCTAGAATCAAATAAAATAAGTACTATGCGAATTTATAGTCTTTCAGAATCTTTGGAACTTCTTACAATTTTCTAAAATCCTTCATGAAATGTTCTGAACTTCTTAACCACCTTTTAAAATCTAATAGAATATTTTTAATTTTCCATAAGGTCGATTAATCGTTAATAATAATTAATAATAATAATAATTAATCGTTAATATATGCGAAATGTCACTTTTGCAGAGTGTCCATTTTACATTTTTGTATCTTTGAAAGTCTGCCAGTTTTATATTTTATTAGATAATTATCTAAAACTTCGGCGTTTCAGTTAAAAATATTTAATAAATCTAATAATATTAATAAATATCTCGTAAGATGTATAAAAAGCGTGTAATTAAATCGTAAAGTTTGTCCATAAATTTATATGTCGCTGGTGAAACGGTAGCATTTTTCGTTTGCACATTGTCAAAAGTATTTAAAAGAGAATTTTGCTTGAATGAACTTAAAGCTCAAGTTTCAAAGAGTATTTTCGTCATATGCCAACTGATTTAAGTTCAATATTAACAAAGTTATTTGTTGTCGATATACAAAAGTGCATTCGTACAAATTCAGTGTCTTTGGTGTAACGGTCCCTGCCTTCTATAAAATTTGTTTAAATCATTGAAATAAATAATAAGTATTTATTTCTCAAACATACTTGCAAACATACTTGCAAATGTATGTGCAAAAATTTCTATTCATTTAATATTTACTTTAATTTCAAAATAGCATGGCGCTGGTAAAACGATCAGTTTGTGTAACGAAATCAGAAAATGAAATAAGTGAAGTTTGCTTTTAGTTCTTGTATCGATCGATAATTCAGTAGTTATTAATTTAGCTTCATTTATTAACGGCCAGCGTCTTGATACATATAAGATTACAAAGGTTACATATTAGACACTAATGTAATCAATATTTATATAAAGTTTTTATAAACATAATAATATTTATATAAATTTTTTTTCAGCGCCTCTAATGGCTACAGATATTCAGTTCCATAGCTTTCCTATGGTATAAGCTATTTAATGCAATGCGTAGAAAAAAGAGTTTGTTGTTGCTACAAAAGCATTTAAATTTTGATTAAAAATGTCGATATCATAGGATAAATTATGAATCATGTTACAACTATTGCAGATTTCAGATAAAGTTATGTGTTGTCCATACTGTGTTTTGCGGAAAGGAATCTTAACCTTCTCAGTCACTTGTTTCACTTGTTTTCAAAGTTAATAGCCTAATAATTTACATAAATTTTTAAAAAAATTAAAGATTAAAACTTTTTGTAGATTTTTCAAGATTATGGAAGTCTTGTAAATTTTAGAAGTTTCTAAATGATTCTGCAGAATCTCGAAATTCTGATTCAGAATATTCTTGAGGATTCTAGAAGATTTTGGGATATTCTTTAGGATTTTATAAGATTATTGTGGGAGATCTCAGAAGATTCTAAAAGATTAATAAAAGTATTCTCATAAAATGACAATCTCCACGCCGTTTGGCTAAAGGACCTCGTATTAACAGGATTACAAGGAACAGACTCAGGGTGGCCACTGACCGGGAATTAGTCCGAAATTTTGGTCACCAGGAAAAACTCGGGAACTTTAATATTTCAAGACTGCTACAAAACCTGGAAATCCTGGAAAAGTCATGGAATTTTGAAAAAATGTTCGGAATTTTTTTAGCGGCACCTCCTTTAAAGTCTAAATTGAAAATTGATAGGCATGAAGTAGTGTGAGGAAACTTATTTCCTACAGGAGTATTTAATTCTTTTGACAGGTTGGCACTACTGTCGGTGGATAGCTTTTTGCTATAGGAATAAGGGATCGTCCATAAACTGCGTAGCCTTTCGTATCTCCCTCTATGCGAAGCAACTGAGGAAGACACGAGTATACCACACTATAGCCAAAAGGCTACGTAGTTTATGGACGATCCCTAATTGTCCCGGAAAATTCCGATCATTTCAAATACATTAGATATGTCTCCTTATACTACTTCATGTTGATGGAAATTGATTGTTTAGAATTTAATAATAATTATTGAAAAGTCGTTTACATTTACATTTATTAATCACAGTACCAGACATTTTCGGCAAATTAGATTGCGACCAATAAAATATTGAATTGAATTGACTGGAATTTTCTCAAAATTAGACCTCGAAAACCTGGAAAAGACCCGGAATTTTGAAATTGGACTTGTGTGTCAACCTTGTCATAAAGCGGAATTCTCCAACCGTTTGATTTAAAAATGCCCCTACAACGTTCCAGTGTTTAATGGACCTCGTATTAACATGATCACAAGAAGTAGAATTATTCAATTATTTAGATGGCATTGTTTTGAATGATTATGGAAGAATTCAAAAGTATCTAGATGATTGTAGAAGATTCTAAAACAGTCTCGAATATTTTTCAGATTTTTTTTACAGATTTCAGATAAGTTATGAAAATTCTAAAGAATTTATGAAAATTTCGGGGGTATTTTGTAGATTTTGGAGAATTCTGGAAACGTCTAGAAGATTCTAAGAAGCTTAAGATCTTCTAGAATGATGCTGAAGCTGACGACCCAGGTTTAGTGGCCAGGAAGAATTCAAACTTCAAGTCTATGTTTACAACCTTGGCCGAGAACAATTGACCCGCGACTCAGTTGTTTTCATGCATTCCCGTAACTTTCAAAATAAATTCAGAATCAAATTTCTTCTAATTTCCGGCAGCATTCGAATGGCACCTTGGGGTTTGGCCTGAAAATTATGTTTTAAGGTCCCAAATCATATTCCAAGGTGAAAGTTGTGGCTGCAGACTTATATCCTGCGATATCGAAATTTGAAAATTCTTTTTTCATAACATCCGGTCAAATTCGAATAGGTTCTTGGGGTTGGGTCTGAAAATTATTTTCTAAGGTCCCAAACCATATTCCAAAGAGAAAGTCGTGGCAGGGGACTTAGGTTAGATATAATGAAAAAACAATTTTCAAATTTCGATATCGCAAGATAAGTCCGCTGCTACAATTTTCACCTTGGAATATGATTTGGGACCTTAAGGGCCCTGGCTCGGAAAATGCAAGGCAAAAACGAATATTTTAGTCCGCATTTTTAGACTAAAATAGACGTTTCCCAGCGTTATTTCCGGGTTTAGATGATACCTTATACCTT
>JBAGKK010011138.1:0-12054 GCA_037177015.1 Euceroptres primus
ATCGAACAGTATTTTATACCACGAAAGCCGAAAAATCATGTCAAAGTTGAGATTTTGAGGTTAGAGTGGTATAAAATTCTCTTAATTTAAAATCTTTCAATTTTTCAGTGTTTCAAAATTGAAAAGTGTTCGAAATTCCAAAATTTCATCTTTATAAGAATAAAATTCGAAATCTCTGTATTCAAAATTTTAATTTGCAAGTAAATTTTTAAATTATCCAAATTTGTTTTTGGCTGGGGCGTAGCGTGTTAGAGGGGGGTGGGGGGTGACCCCCCCAAATTTTCGTGCCGAGTCGGCATTTTCGGGTAATTCGACTATAAATTCGGCTAGTCGGCAAAAATTTTAGTCGGCAAATTCTTGGCATTTATGACAATACTCACCCCTCAAAACTCAATACGCTCGCTACGCCCCTGGTTTTTGGAAATTGCAATTCTAAGTGCAGTGGAAATTTTATATTTGATTTTTTCCAAAAATATCTAATACTTGTTAAATATTCTGTATACAATTGAAATTTTTCATTTAAAAGATTAAATACAATTTTTTACTGATTTCCAAATCTTAGGTTTTGTTTTTTATGTGAGCCAAGCAGAAAAACCAGAATGTCTCCTAGACACAAAAATGAGGATTTATCTGAAATAGATTGTTTATCTCCTCAACCAAGTCCGATTGTTTCAAGTACGGATAGCGAAGAAAGTTTATTTCCAACTTTGTATTCTGTAATCGAAAATCCAAGAAGGGCTTTCGTTCAGGATCATGTTAAGGGTTTTTTGGCAGAAATGTTGGTTATTTTCGAGGATGGCGAAGAAAAGTTGTTGACCTTCGATATTCCAATCGAGGATTGTTCTGTTCAAGATTTAATTGATCGGGTATAAAAAAACATTATTTATTTCTAAATTGCTTCTTAAAAACAGAAAAAAAACTTCAGTTTGGATTCAAATTTTGAGTTTGGTTCAATTTTGGATAAATGAATTTATGAATCAATGTAATTGATACTTAATCTACTTTATAATCAATCTAATTGATAATTAATCTAGTTGATAATTAATCTACTTTATAATCAATCTAATTTATAATGAATCTAATTTATAATAAATCTAGTTTATAATGAATATAGTTTATAATCATTATAGTTTATAATCAATATAGTTTATAATCAATATAGTTAATAATCAATATAGTGTATAATTAAATCTGAATTCTTGAGATAATTAACATAAAATTCAAATTACTTTATATTTTAATTTTGATCTTTTTTTTAAAACAAAATTAGGCGGATTTAAATCTGTCGCCAACTTCCACGATGATTGTTACACTTGTGACTGAATCAGTAGATGGAATAAATTACATAGTGGAACTTAAAAACAAAGAAACTGTAAGTTTTTTAAAAATAATCATAGAAAAAAAATAAGTCGATTTTATTGAAATTTAATAATTTTTTTCTATGGACAAGAAAGATTTCCAGACAGCGATGACGATGAAATGTCTGGGTCATTATCGCCCGAGATTCCAATCATGTGTCCAAAGGTTTTAATTTTCTTTAATTACTTGATTAAATAATTAATAATTAATTTTTAATAATTTAGGTTTAGAAAATCTTTTACAATTCTGAAACTTTTTTTGCGCAGTTAGTGAGAACATTTTTCGAACATTCTTACGATAGAAATTCGATTGCACTTTTAAATATTTAAATTAATATAAATATAATATAACATATAAATATATTATATATATATATATATATATATATATATATATATATATAATTATACATAATTAATTTAATAGTAATACATTATTAATTAATTAATTACACTTAATTATAATTAATTAAGTTGACAAATGAATTTCTTTCTGGGTAGGAAACCGACTCGCCAGCATCGCCGAAAAATTTGTACGATAGCGGATTATTTGTAAGGAAAATGATAGCAAAATTAATCAACTATCGATAAAGTAGATTTTTTTTTGTACAATTTAAAATTAATTTTTTTTCAAATAGCGAGAGGGATATATTCCACCAATATCTCCAGGATCGTCTTCGGCGTCGCTGGAAAATCTGCCCGAGAGAGGATTATTTGTAAGATAATTAAGAGATTATCGATAAATTAACAATTTGATAAATTATTATATTTTTTTTTTACTTAAAAATATATTTTTTTAAATAGCCAGAAGAATATATTCCACCAATATCTCCAGGATATGTTCCACCATCGCCCGGGGATCTTTTCGATGACGTTTTTGTAAGAATTTACAGAAGTTACAATTTAAGAATCAAAGTTAATTGAAAACGGTTTGGAATTAATAGAAACATCTAAAACAAGTTTTAGATGGTTTGAAATTACTAGAGACAAGTTTTGAACGTTTTGAAATTTGAACCGTTTGAAATTTCTATTAATTCCACTTTAATGAATTAATCCTTTAATCCTAATTAATTAATCCTTTTAATGAATTTATTAATTAACTGAATATAATTAATTTTTTCTCGATAGGAAGGAAATTGGCCGAGAGCACCTACATATGATCCAGCATCTCCTGAAGATCCTTACGATCAAGGACTTTTTGTAAGAAATAATTGCTTAAAAATCAAAATTAATTTAATCGCATTTTTGAAGTTTAATGAATTCTTTTTTATTTGGTTAAAATTCTTTTTTCTCGGTAGGAAAGAGACTCGCCATTGTCATCCGAGGATCGATTCAGCAAAGAACCAACCGTAAGAAATGTAAATTAATTTAAATATCGCTGACCTAATAAATTTAGTGAATAACTAAAAAAATGTTAATTTAAGAAATTTTGAATTTTTTTTAGCTTGTGGAATATATTATTTCACCATTATCGACAGGAAATAGTCCGGCATCGCCTGATAATTCCTACGACAGAGGAATTTTCGTAAGAAATTCTCTTTAAATAAATTCTTTTTTTTTTTTTTTTTAAATAATTCTTTTTGCAGCCAAAGGATTCTCTTGTACCAGTGAACACCCCAGTGTTTCCATTTAAACCAGAGATCGATAATGGATACGACGTAACAACGAGGGTAGGAAATTTTATCTTTTTATCTAATTAATCAATTAATAAAATTTGACTATTGATTAAAGTTCTAAAAAGCAAGTTTTTCCAAATAGCACGTTTCACTGGAAGTGGATACGCCTGTTTCGCCTGAAAATCCATACGACAGAGGAGAAACGTGATTTTATTTTAAAAGTACTCGCAGTACTTTTAAAAGTTCGTAAAGTACTTTTAAAAGTTCGCAGAGTACTTTTAAATGTTCGCAAAGTACTTTTAAAAGTTCGTAAAGTACTTTTAAAAGTTCGTAAAGTACTTTTAAAAGTTCGTAAAGTACTTTTAAAAGTTTGTAAAGTACTTTTAAAAGTTTGTGAAGTACTTTTAAAGTTTGTAAAGTACTTTTTAAAGTTTGTAAAGTACTTTTGAAAGTTCGTAAAGTACTTTTAAAATTTCGCGAAGTGCTTTTAAAATGTCGCGAAGTGCTTTTAAAATGTCGTGAAGTACTTTTAAAATTTCGTAAAGTACTTTTAAAAGTTTGTAAAGTACTTTTAAAAGTTCGTGGAGTACTTTTAAAAGTTCGTGGAGTACTTTTAAAAGTTCTTAAAGTACTTTTAAAAGTTTGTGAAGTACTTTTAAAAGTTCTTAAAGTACTTTTTAAAGTTCGTGAAGTACTTTTAAAAGTTCTTAAAGTACCTTTAAAAGTTCGTAAAGTACTTTTAAAGTTCGTAAAGTACTTTTGAAAGTTCGTAAAGTACTTTTAAAGTTCGCAGTAAAGTTCGTTATCGGTACCTTGAAATTTTGTAAAGAGTCGATTTAAAATATTTATAACTCTAACGTTTTGGGTTGAAACTTGATAATGCGCTTTTAACATTTTAAGAAACACTGTGGTAGTAATTATTCAGGGAATAATTATTAATCATTATAGAATTTTACAATAAGATAGCGACGAAACCAAATCGTTAGATATTAAGATAATTGAAAAGAGCGAGAACAAAAGACTTTAAATAGAATATCTAACAATTTTATTTACTACGATTTTTTATTACTTAATTTCAGGTAAATTTCAATTTTATGATAATTTTTAAAAGGCAACTCAATTATTTGCCGTTATTTTAAGAGAACAAAAGATTATTGATCTGATAAATTAGTATCATTCTTAAAAAATATTTCTTGTCACGATTTTTATTAAATTTTATAATTTATATAGATATAGATATAATTTATATAGAAATAACTATTTTGCAACAAAAAAATATTGCAAGTGTGCTTGTTTTTTTTTTCTATTAGATTATAAGAAAATGTAAAGAGAAATAATTTGAAGATATCGACGAATGTTAAATCCAAATATATTTTTAATCTTACTGGATTTTGAATAAATTTTAATGGTTAATTAAAAAATTAATGATAAGTGTCGATTTTTGTGTTTTTTATTAAGGTGTCTACTCAATTCCTGAAAAAAATTTTCCTGACTTCCGGGTTTTTCCAGGTATAAAAAAATTCCCTGACAATTCCAGGTTTTCCAGGGTAAGTAGATAACCTGTTTATTTAAATTTAAATATTTCAATTGAAATTTGAATCAATAATTTTAATTAATTACTTTATAATTTTCCTTTCGATGTGATGTTGGATTTATTATTAAATTCATGTTCATAATTAATAAAATCTTTTTTCATTTCCGATTATATCTATTTTTTCAAAATTTATTATGACGATTTTAATTAGGTGTTTTTTATTTTTAATTTCTTTAAATTATGGTAATTTTACGTTTGTTGTATTTGATCTTTAAATTTTAATCACTTCCAAATCAAGATTGTTTCCAAATTTACAAGGCCTTCAAATTTGAAAAGTTTTTAAAAATTCGTTTTCAATTTTAGAAAAATTCAAAATTCTCCCACTTTAAAATTTTTGATTTTTGAAATTGAATTCATCAGTTAAATTCAAAGTTCCGAATATAGATTACTTTTTAGTTAAAAAATAATGTGTTTTTCAATTTTATGTCAAGTATAAATTTATAATAGGATAATGACGAAACCAAGTCGTTAGATATTAAGATAATTGAAAACAGGGAGAACAAAAGACTTTATAAAAGTATCTAACAATTTTATATTCTACGCTTTTTTTATACTTAATTTCAATTAAAGTTTTAATTCTATAATAATTTTTAAAGGCAACTCAATTATTTACCAACGTTATTTTGAGAGAACAAAAAGTTATTGATCTGATAAATAAATTAAAAATATTTTCTGCGACGATTTTTTAAAATTTTATTTAAAAAAAAAGTATGGCAAGTGTGTTTTTTTTTTTCTATTAGATTAGAAGAAAATGTAAAACGAAATAATTTGAAAATATATACGAATGCTAAATCCAAATGTATTTTTAATCTTACTGGATTTTGCATAAATTTTAATGGTTTATTAAAAAATATAAATGATAGTTTTTTTTGTTTAATGTCAATTTAAATCGCTTTTCAATGTTAATTTCAATTGAGATTTGAATCAATAATTTCAATTAATTATACTTTATAATTTTCCTTTCGATGTGATATTGAATTTATTTTTAAATTCATTTTTATAATTAATAAAATCGTTTTCCATTATCCGATTATATCTATTTTTCAAAATTTTTAATGACGATTTTAATTAGGTGCTGTTTATTTTTAATTTAAATGTTACTCAATTAGTTTATAATTAATTTTCATTTTACCTTCGATGTGATATTAATAAATTTATTATAAAATTAAATTTAGTTAATAAAATCGATTTTTTAATTTAGGAAACTTTTCAATTTAATTTTTAGGAAATTCGACGTTTTTGAACGAAATGTAGGAGTTTGAAACAAGATTGTGGATAAATAATTCGAAGAATAAACAAAAACATTTAAATAATTTGTTCAAAATTGCTTTAAATAAATCTTACATTTTGAAACAAAATTACGACTTTGAAAGTACCTATAAACTATCACTTTTCCGCAACAGGAAAAATATTGTTTTGTGATAGGAGATAACATAAAAAATATCATATTTCATTATCAGGAACGAGTAGATATACGACAATAGGTTGTTTTTATTTCTTACACGCTTTTTCACTCTAAAACCTCTAAAATGATAACCTAACCTTAAAATTAAAAAAAGTTTACAGTCGGACCTCCACCATTTCATATCAGATTTCCTTTTTCTTCCTACAGGACCACTGTGAGAAGAAAAAGGACATCCGATATGAAACGGTGGAGGTCCGAATGTATCACCAATTATTTTAGTGGAAAGTGAAAGATTTCCTTCAATTTTGGAATAAACGTTAAAGTAAAATAAAAGTAGCATTGGAAATCTTATTTATTCCTGGTGTTTTGTTACTTTTCTGTCAAATCATTAGATTAGAATTTTATGGTTATGTGTGACTGTGAAACTAACACAAACTTCGATCGTTACGTTCAATTTCGTTTTCGTGATTACGTGTTCATTCCTCGACGATCAAAACAAGGTAAGCTAAAAAATGCTCAAAATACTGCAATAAGCTCAAATTTCCTTATTAAACTATTTCTAACAACTGCTAGAAACAAGGAATTAAAGGCACAATAAAAAAATAATGCTTGAAATCCTTTCTAAAATCTGAATTTGCTGCATGCACGAAAAGCTAACCTCTAAATTGTATTTTCCTTTTTATCTAATATTTAATCCATTTCCCAGATTTTTTCGGATGAAGATATTCTATTTTCTTGAAAATGTAAACAACGTGCTTGAAATCTTGATGTAAAAAGTTGTACTAACGAATAAAGTTTGTAAACAATAAAAGCACGTGCTTTTATTTTGATGATTAAAAAACGGTTAATTCGCCGGTTGCGGTTGAACTGTCAAAACAGAAAAATCGACGGTTTTCGAGTTTTGAGAACACGTGGCCAATGGCATACGTTTCGGATTGATTGCATTAAAAAAACAGTTGAAAACGCACTCTAACCTCAAAATTGAAGCCTATCCTGGTTTAAAACAAAGATCTATCGGAATCAGCCAATGGGAGGCTTATTTGAAAAGCTCTCATTGGTCGATTCCGTTGGATCTATTCTGGACAAGAAATCACGACAAGAAAATCGCGCACTTGGAAACTGAGGGCGAATGGCGCGAAATTTAAATGTTGGTAATAATTTTTCTGTTTCTAATTAATTAAAGGCTCTGGATGAGTTTAGGAAAGTGCTAAATAGCTTAATTAAAGGTGAGTTATTAATTTATATGGATTTGAGGATTTTAAACCTAATTTTCAGAGAAATTGTCAACCTTACCTAACATTCTAACCTCACATTGTAGAAAGCTTTTCTTGAGTACTTGCATTATATTATAATGATTTATAAGTGTAATTTTCATTCCATTTTCCCACTTTATAAACTGTAGCTGTCCAATTTCAAGGTCAATTAGTTAAATAGTTATTAAGGTTTCAAGTTCGTAAGTGAAAGGGAAATCCCCGAAGTCTCAACTCTTGAAAAAGGGTTTATTGTATAATAATCAATATTACCAGGGGAAATATTTTAATTATAGTTGAAATTTATTGAGGGTCCATTGTAATTTTTAATATAAATAATTTCATTTCATTTTCAATCATTAAAATTTTCACGATAGAAATGAGTTTAAATAATAATTAAAGTAAGTCTGATCAATCAATAGTTTTTCTGTTAATATAAATTTTAAGGAACTAACTTTAAAAATCTGATTAAAATTATGATTAAATGAAATTAATTAAAGTCCAGGTTTTTTAAATTTAATTTCTTTAAGCCTATCAATGAGTATTAAAATAAAATTTCCTAATTAAAAATTCGAAAATAAAATCAAATATGTTCAGAATTAACAGATTCGGGATGTGACCTCTGAAAATAACGTATTTAAATCAAACTCAGGGGCCAGTATTGTTTGCAAACCGACAAATGTGTAGAAAATTTGCTATTGGAAAATTAAAGAAATTTTAGGACTTTTTGTTATTCGTTTTTTGATATTTAACAAAAAAAAGTTTCTGATTGATATTTTCTTTATTTTCCTGAATAGTATTAATAAGAATTAAGGAAAATTTCAAAACAGTATCACATTTTTTAAAACCTGGCCTCTGAAATATTAAAACGAAGTATTTAAATGAATCTGAAGGACCAGAACTTTTTAATAGACTTAAATGGAAAATTTAAAAAAAAATTTAATTTTTTTCTCCGTAGATGGCGTAGATAATTGGTCTGGAAATTTTCAAGAATTTATAAATTAAACTTATACAATAACCTATTAAAACTGTCCGAAAATTTTTTATAATAAAAAAATTGTATTAAACTGATTATTATTAATTATGAATTATTTTTCCCTTACCAAAAATTAGGTCTTAGACGTTAAATTTGACTAATTATTAGTAATAATTAGTTAATAATTAACAGGAATTGATTTAAAATTTCCGATTAATTATAAGTTTCAGGAAATTTAAAAAAAGGATAAATTTGTTTATTTTTAATGAACATTTCTGTCAATTTAATAGCCCCAATTTTTTAGAAATTTGCTACAAATTAGAAACTATTGGAAATAATTCAGTTTAAAAATTTCTATTAAAATTTTCGCTGGATAAAAATATTTAGCAAATTTATACAAATTTTTAAAAAATTAAGTAAATCTATCAAAATTTATTTTAAATAGAAAAAATTTAAAATGAAATTTTACTCTAACAATAAAAACTTTGAAATACATTTTCTACGATTTCTATTGAATTTTGTCTCTTTCTAGTATTACGGAAATTTCCGTACAACTAGCACACAACATAGTATGGGCCAAGGTTATTTTTACGGAATTTTCCGTAACAATAGCCTGGTCCCCCTTTGTGTTGTATTTTAGTTATACGGAAATTTCCGTAACAATATCCTCGGCCTTGATTTTTACCAAAATAAATTTCCAAACTCATTTTTCAATTGTTACGGAGTTTTCGGTAGCAATAGCCTGAACCCCCTTTGTGTTGTATGTTAGTTATACGGAAATTTCCATAACAATATCCTCGGCCTTAATTTTTACCAAAATAAATTTTTAAACTCATTTTTCAAACTTCAAAAATATGAAATTTAAATAATTTAAATTTTTGATTTTATATCTAAAAATTACTAATTAATTTTTATATCTATTAATTAATAAACATATTGTGTTTCAAATTTGTTACAAATTTCTTCCAAATTGGAAATTTTTGGTAATAGTTAAGCGAGGAGTTAACCACTAGCAATTTTGATGTATACCTGAATTCAAAGAATTCAGAAAAATTCAGAAGAATTCAAGGTGAATTTCGAAGTATTTATGGTCTATTCCAAAGAATTCAAGGTGGATTCCTAAGAATTCAACATGAATTCTGAAGAATTCAAGATGAATTCCAAAGAATTCAACATAAGAATACAAGATGAGTTCAAAAAAGTAATTTAAAAATACAAAATGAATTTAACAGAATTCAAAGAATGCAAGATGAATTTAAAAGAATTCAAAGAATACAAAGAATTCAAAGAATTCAAGGTGAATTCAGGCACAATTGTACATCTGAATTCAGTAGTGGTTAACCCCTCGTAGTCCAGTGAAATTTTTAACTTTCTTAATAAAATTCCCGCTTGATAAAAAATATCCAGCAAAATGTAAAACTGAAAGCTATAAAAAACAAATTTTAAAAATGAAAATTTGCAAATATATTTTTCAAAATTTCTATTAAATTCTACCAAAACAAAGTTCCAAAACCATTTATCAATCTTTTGATTCAAATTTATTTCCGTTTTAAAAATAAAACTAACAAACATTTTTAATTTGTGATTAAAAGTTCTTATTACCCAAAATTACGCTAATTTCCATCCGAATTAAAAGCAATAATCCACAGTTCTTCAATTCACAGCATTTCCCAAGAATTAAAAACAAAAAATTCTAGTCAATACCAAAATTTCGCTCCTTCCCACGAAACTTATCCAGAATCGAGTTTGGCGCGAAATTTAAACCTAGTTCCGCTCTTTACCGCCAGGGGTGCCGCTCTGTTGTCCCATGACTTTCGCGTCTTTCTAAAACAATTCATCGGTCTTTGCGCGACGGTTAGTGATTTTAGGAACATCCAGACCGGAAACTGAAGAAAGTGGCGTAATCCTGTACTTTTGCGGCTCGAGGTGACTTTTTCGCGATCGTTTATGTTCAACGGGACACAAATGGCGAAGTGCAGTTGTTATCTTTCGAGACAGGACATTAAAAAATAGTCTCTGGTGATTCAAGAGCGATCTAATTTCTCCTGGAGTCCGAGGTTTTCGTCGATCCAGCACTCGTAAGTTTTTGCCCTCTTCCCTCATGCCAAAAATGAAGCCTTGATTGTTGTTCCTCACTGCGCATCATTTCGCCTCGGAACTCGCTAAACCCGCGTGCTTTCTGCTTTTTTCTCTCTTTTTCTCGCATTTTTTCCGCTCGCTTTGTGCCTTTGTTGAAAATCTCGGAATTTTCGTTGCCAAACGTCTTCTCCGTCTGGAGAAAGGTTATAAATGCAGTCTAAAGATGGCAAAAATGTAGCAGTTTTCAAGGCTTTGTGTGAATTTTTTCGCTCCACCCACTTGCTGCTTTTCGTTCCTCTAAATTCCGATTCTCCTTGGGTTTCGGGTGATTGAGCTTTTTTTTCATGGTTTTTAGGTTATAAATTTATTTTCGACGATCATTGCGTCAGAAAAGGGGAAATTTAATGTCCGGCACGCCTTTTATTCGGTCCTAAGATAAAGGATTAGAAAATTAGAGCGGTTTTTAGGGATTATGGCTTTTTCATTTGTAACTAACATTTAATTTACTAATGTTCTCATTGTTCCGAAGAACAAAAAAAATATTGTTCCTATTGTACGTATAAAATATATAAAGTAGAAACCGAAACCCAAATTATTTCGGTTTTACTCCTTGTTTTTTTTAATTATTTTTTTGTATAACAGAAAATTTGGTTTTAAAATCGATAAAAACGAATTTTCTCTGCTATTTCGAACATAGTTTTCGAATTATCGTATTTTAAAATAAATTTAGTGTTTATTATCGATGAAAAATTGCTTTCTTTGAGTTTTTGAGATTTGAAAATTATTCTGCTTTTAATTTTGAAGTTGAAAAGATTGTTTTAAAATTCATCTTGTTGATTTCTATTGACCGACTGGTTATAAAATTTGTTGGTGTTTTAAAATTTTGTATCCCTGGAAATTTTAACAATTTAAAAAGCAAGCAAAAGTTGATATTTTAATTTTTAAATCATACGATATGGTTAGAAAAAAAAAGAGAAATCTTCAGTTTGACTTCAATTTTATTGTTGCATAATAATTGTTATATAAAGATTCGTTTGAATAATAATTGTATTTTAATTTTAAAAATCCGAGTTATTAAGAATTAATAATTAATAAATTGACCCAGGATATTGTTATGGAAATTACCGTACAACTAGCATACAACACAAAGGGGGTCAGACTATTGTTACGGAAAATTCTGTAACAATAGCCCATACTATGTTTTGTGCTAGTTGTACGAAAATTTCCGTATTACTAGACACTGTCTAATAAATTATAATAAATTTCATGGTAAATAATTTAATATAAAAAATTTGGTTATATAAAAATTTCCCTAACTTGCAAATCGTAGAATTAAGTTTTCAAGTATGTTTATTAATTATTATTATTCTACTTTTAATAAATCTCGCTTTATAAATTAAAGGATACTGAAATTTATATTCAATTCTCAAATTGATATCAAATTTCTTTTGATATCAACATAATTTTTAATTTGACAGAGTCTATGCTCCAAAATATTTCCATTCTCCAAAATATAATGCTATTCAATGTTTGAATTCTATTGATAAATTACATTATACACTTCAGTATTTTTTAATAAATATATTTCTCATTAACAAGGACAATTTTTTCTTAACATATTTTAGTTCTTGTTTTTATTAATTTTTTTCATTAAGATAAAGGTTTTCGTATAATTTATCATTTAGTATGAAACCTCGATTTATTTTACCAATTTTTTTTATTATTTATATATATATATCTATATATATATATATATATATATATATATATATAGAG
>JBAGKK010011149.1:0-30901 GCA_037177015.1 Euceroptres primus
TTAAACTTATATTTAAAAAATATTTTTCACTCGTGACAAAAATCAAACAGAAATAGTTCATACAGCCCTGACTTGTTCACGTTTCAAGACTTCCGATTTAAGTCCAATGTCATTCAGGCAACCCCCGAAACAGGACTTAAATCGGAAGAGCAGTGTATTTTTAAGCAATAATTTTTTTTGAAATTAAAAATATTTCACGCTTCTTTTATTCAAACTGAAAGGATTTTCGGCTCGATATGTTCAACTTATTTAAAATAAATATATTTTTTTTAATTTTTCAAAAAAACATTTTTTGACATTTTCAAAAAATTCTAACTTGCAGAAAATTTTTTTTTCAATTTTGAATTTTATATTATTATTCATCGAAAACTACATCTACAAAAAATTCGCCATAATTATCCCTCCCATAAGAAAAGTTTGATAAATGTTCAAATTTTCGAATTTTCAAGTCAAAAGTCCGAACAGAAGAAATTTAAAAAAAAATTTTTTTTGTCCCTTCTTTCTAATGTCAAACCACAATTTTTTTCACTACGCTCGAAAGATCCGATCAATTTGAACATTTTCACTCTGCCCTATTATTGAACCCTAAAGCCAAAATAAAAGCCACTATTTAAATCGTTCATTATTACAAAATTAAAGAAAGACATTTATTTTACATACGTCTATGGACATCGTATTTCATGATTCTAAAGTAAAAAAGTTATAAAAAAAAAATTTGTAGATTTGACAAGTTGGTAAACACTCGAAATTTGGAAAATATTTTGTTTTTCTTTTTGATCAGTAAAGAATATAAATCTTAACTTGCCAAGTCGTCAAAACAAAAATTAGTCTACGAATAAAAAAAAATAATCTGAAAGAAACCTTGTTTCAAACTTGCAGTTTACTCAATAAAAGAATAGAGTATAACTCCTTTGTGTAAATATTAATAGCAAATAAAAGAGGGAAATATTAAGGAAATAATAAGTAATAAATAATGAATCTTTAAGGAAATTGTTAAAGGCGGTTATGGAATACTAAATCCAAATCTATATTTTTATAAATGATTAAGTTCGATTTAATTCAATCAGGTTCAAAAGACACTGGATAGACTCAAAATGAACCTATGGTATTTCTTATACGGAAAAATGAAATTAACGGAAAAACAGTCGCGTGGCTAAGAAGAATATTACGTTAAAGCGTTGATAAACATGCAGAGATTCGGAATTTTTTTGACCCTTCTTTCTGATGCCAAACTCCAACTGTTCTTCACTAGGCTCAAAAGATCCGATAAATTTGAGCATTTTCACTCCGCCCTATTGTGTAATGAAAAAAACTTGGCACAGAATGCAAACTTTCTAAAATCCAATTTTTGATTCATTAGAAACAGGTATATGACCATGAAAAATATTACTACAGGGTTCCAAAATGTTTCGAAGCCAATTTAGACTTCCTCATCAAGGAAAATTTATAAGAATCTAAGGGTATTTATCTATTTATAAAATGAAAGTTATTTTGGTAATACAAATAAATAATCACTAACCCTCATTAGGGATGAGCTGAAAACTAAGATGTGATATATATTTAACTTTCTCCGCCGTAAATAGGGGACAGTTTCTGTCAGCTCACCCTGATTCCGGGGTGAGGATTCCGCCCTCCAATGAACTCGATCTTCCTTTGAACAGGAAAACGTTTGTCGATGGAGATGACAGGGCTGTCTTTTTCTGGTACACTTTCGATATCCTGCTGAAAATGTCCAAGGGAAACCGTGTGAAAAACATGATATGTACATACACGCAAATAGGGGCAGTCAATCATTGCTTCCTGTATTCAGTATTGAATCTAGGGGTTATTTCTGAGCATTTGGTATTGATATTTGTTCATGTGATAAATCTTTTTCGAAGGTGGTAGACATAATTTAACTGTCAAACTATTATATTTATTACGTTTTAAAATTGTTTTTTCGTAATATTAGCGCTGAAGTTTGTGTTCAATTGAAATCGATACATTTTTTAAAGAAGGATGTTCAAAACCCTTGATCACCTCAGATTATTATAATCTTTGAAATAGTTTTGTAAAATCCAGGAAAATAACCACATTATTAAATATAACAAATTTTAAAAGAGAAATCTAATTGGGATTTAGAAAAAAATAGTTGAATGTGTAACTGCTTATTTAACATTAGTTATTGGAGATTTTGTATTTTTTCTTTTGCTTCAGAAAAAAAACGTAATTCTGATTCAATCTTCATCATTGATAGTCTTACTTTGTTCTTTAAAATGTTATCTACAATTTTATTTGGTTAGTTCTTATTAAAATACAGGTAAATTTACATAAAATAAATTGTTAATTAACGAATATTTTTTCTAACTAGCTATCTACCTAGCAAGCTTATTTTTAATAAAATTCATACAAATAGTATGTAATGTTTTAAAGAAAAAAAATACGCTACCACTGATGAAAACTGAATCAAAATTATACGATTTTTTTCTGAAGCGAAAAAAAATCTCAAAAAATTATAAAATTTAATCAGCAATTATAGATTCAACTTTTTTTTTACCTACATCAATCTTTTATTTCTCTTTTGAAATTTGTTATATTTAATAATATAATTTTCCTCGACCGGGTTCACTTAATACTACAAAAAGTTTTAGGAGAGCAACCAAATTTTTCTTTTTTTTTAAATTTATAAGATAAATAAATATTTACAAAATAGTTTTAGAAAAAAAATTCGGAATAATCGACTTGCTGCAAAACTGCCGGTTTCAATAAAATTAGGCTGTATCTCCATTTGCAGTTGCACTATCCTTTGAGATTAAGAAACAATTTCTTCAAATATTTTTCGAAAAGTCGTAAAAGTACAGAATCTTTTTTAATAAATAATTTTCAATAATTTTTTAAAGTGTTATAATTGAAGGCAGAATAAAATTCAGCATCTTTCTTTTTATGGCATCTGTTTGAAGGACTAATTACTAATTGATTGTCATGATACATTTTAAATTTATTTTTAATCCCAGCATTTTTTTAAAGAATATTTCCTTAAATATTTAATATTCCTTAGATTTTTGTTCACTTACCCCTCAACTATGATTATTAATTATGTGAGGTAACTTCTTTAGTACTTAGTTTTTCAATCAGGTACATTATTATTGAAAAATATTATTTTCAAGTATTTTTTATAAATATCTTATCAGAATATTGAAATATCACTCATAACTGCTTTTGTCAGTTTTTACTTAATTTACTAGCATCGTAACTAGTAGACCCTGTAACTTGAGTGATTGTTTGACCTGCGCCTTGGTCTTATGGCAATAATCTAATAATATCATATGCACTATACAATTATTTTTTAATAAACATTTTTTTATTATGGAAATTAAACAATAATCAATTAATTTGTTAAATATTATATATTTTTTATTTATTTCTTCTCCCTTTTACAGGTTTGAGAGCCTCCGTCACAATATAATTAATAATAATAATATAATTATTTTATATGAATTTAAATAATTATATAAGGGGCTAAATTTGTTTTTAACATTACAACCTTTTTGAAAGGCAAATAAAAAAATATATTTTCTTTAAATTACGGGATTAATGGGTCTGATATACGCCTGTACATTGATGATTTGAATATATAAGAAACTCTAATATTAAATTGGTTGCCATATATCAGGCTTCATATGGGAAAACTTAATTTTAAGTAGCTTTTTTATATTAGGAATTTTGCATAAACAAGTGTACTCAATATTAATCTAAATTTAAATTAATAAAAGATTCTTTTGTGGTTTATTTTTATAATTTTTTTCACAGACGATGTAAACAGAACTGAAAGTTATTTACAATGTAAGAATATTCACTAACAGATGGTGCCAGCTACACATTGAATCCTCATTCAAATTTTGAATTCAAAGATATAGGAAAATTAAGTTTTAAATTATTATTAATATTAGTGTTCATTTAAAAAACTTGATAATAAGTTACTAGTTGTAAACGTGATAAAAAGTTACTAGTAATAAAAGTTGATAATAGTTACCATCTAAAAGACTATTATTTGGTTATTTCAAACAAATTTTGGTTCATATTCAAGTAAATATTTATTTGAATTGAATATTGATGAACTTATTATTTTTGTACAGAGTAAAAGTTTTCAAAATACACGAAGAGAAAAGTTGATATAAAGATATGCATTGATATATGACCAACCAAAGTTTTAGTTGACTCAACTAAAACTTTGATTAATTAAACCAAACTTTTGTTAGATTTCACTAAAATTTATTCAAATCAAGTAAATATTTATTTAAATCCACCAAAATTTGTTTCAAATAACTAACTATTTGTGCAAATCCAAAGAAACAATGTGTTTGAATCAAATCAAATCAAAATTGAATGTATCAGTTTTATTTTATTCAAACACACTGTTTTTTTTTTCTTTGGATACACACAAATACTTGATTATTTCAAAAAAATTTAAGTTGATTCAAATAAATATTTACTTTTGATTTGAGTAAATGTTTGCTTAACTACACCAAATTTTTCGATCGTCCAAAAAAATTTGGTCGAATTGATAAAATGAACCACCATGGCGAAAGTTTCAGATAAAAAACCTATCCGAATGAATCCAAACCATTCCGAAATCTGTATCCGAGCCATTCCGAGGTCAATCCGAAGCAAATTTTCAATCCGAATCAATCCGAATGCAATGGAAATCTATCTGAACTTTTAATCCGAATTAATCCGGAAACAAATTTTCAACTCGTTTCAATCCAAATGAGTTCGAGACTAATCCGAACAAGCTTTTCACTCCAATTAAAAACTTTATCCGAATAAGCCTCGGATTGATTTGGATTGAAAACTTGCTTCGGATTGGATCGGAATGACTTGGATACAAATTTTGAATTGGTTCGGATTCATTCTAATAGGATTTCTACCCGAAATTTTCGCCAAGGCAAATATCAACTAAAACTTTCGTTGATCATGTAGCAATGCATTTATTTGGTTGATTCTGCAAAATTTTAGTTGAGAGCCAGTGTACGTCAGAAAACTCACGATTTGCAAGTGTTCTTCCGATTTCAGTGAAGCTTGGCAAAATTATAGTATAGTATAAGAGATATTTTCACTCCAAAGGATGTTTGAAAATTTTCAAAATTCCAGAAGTTACGCCATCTTGAATTTTGGTGTTACATTTTTTTAAATTATCGATATTTCTGAAATCGATAATTGAATTTAAATAAAAAGAGGTGTTACAGCGAAAGCTACGCATTTTAGGATTATAATAAAGTCGAAAAAATGTCAAAATTTTGGCTAAAAAAAAGTCAAAAAAAATTTTTAATTCATTTTTCGTCAAGTTGCCTCAATTTTATTTTTTTTTTAAATTATGATATAAAAATTCCTTACAAAAAAAATTGTTGCAGAAGAATATTTTTTTGTCCGTTCTTATCACATACACAAGGGTCAATTAATTTGTTGGTTATACAACTGTAGTGTCATAAACAAATTAAATTAAAAAATATAGCATTCATGTTTTGAAGAGTTGAAAATGTTTCTTTCTTGTATGAAAATATAATATATTCTAGTGAAAACGTGCATACGTTGCAAAAATTAGTATATAATTTCTAACAAATTGTTTATAAACAAATATAAACAAATAATGAATGTGGAACTTTTTAGAATAATTCATTTTTCGCCTTAAAATAGAACTGCTTAAATTTTGCTATAAAAGTTGTCTATGCATAAAGTTTTATCTGTAATATATATATATATATATATATATATATATATATACATAAAAACCTAATTTTATTTATTATATATATATTGTTGTAAAAACATTTTATAAACAAATGGACAATTTTCAACCTGCTTTCGCACAGAAAAAATATATAATATTTTTAAATTTAATTTGTTTATAACAATAACATGGAAAAAAATACAATTTTATTGCCTCTTGTGCATGTTCTACTGTTATTGAAAGTTCATTGCAAATATAGCTAAGTGATAAGAGCTGATAATAAAATATTTTTCTAAAAATTTTTTTTTTTAACTTTGTTAAAGAAAAAATGGGCTTAAAAGACAATGACTCGAAAACAATTCATCGTACGTTTATTCTCTTTAACTATAAAAAAGAGACATCCAAATCGGTTGATAAAATTAAAGACTGTAAACCTTTTTTGAACAGTAAATATACACTGTGTTAGCAACGCACGGTCCCACTAAATGACTAAAATGACGATATCTTGAGACCCCTAAGAGTCTCCATCAATTTTTTTTTTCTTTGCAAGGAATGGAGAAATTATAAGCAATGTTTATATCATAATTAAGAAAAATAAAATTGAGGCAACTTGACGAGAAATGAAATTAAAATATCGTTTTGACTTTTTTTTCCAAAATTTTCACATAATACATAATTCACATTTTCACATAATCTCCCCACATAGGGGAGATGTGGCTAAGTTGGCACACCTAATAGAAAGTGGGAGTTTGAAACAAAAGTATATGATAAAAAATTATTTGCATTTCATATCTGAGTCCTTTTTGCATTGATCATTTGTTATCATTGCATAGAATGACTCTTTGAGATGTGTAAATTTCTGGTCAAATGAAAAAATATGAGTTGGATAGCTTGATATCTCGACTATACTTTCACTAGGATAAATATTCTATTAAAAATAAGTAAAGCAGATATTTATTGAGTTTCCAAGAGCACTGTACTTGCGCCAATTTACCCGACATGGCGGCTATTTTGGCGCGATACTATTATTGTTTAATATTGCGATATATTAATACTTTTCTGAATGTCTTTAAGTACGCATGAGTTATAAAGCTCACTTGTAATGCGTAATTCTAATTTGAAGTTAATTTTGATACAGTATATGGGCATAAGGAATATTTCAAACTACACTGATCTCGCGATATATGTTCCCTTAATATAAGTCCTTCCAGGAATTTTTGCCGATGGTGAGGGGTCCAAGGGGACGAGAGAGCTGAGCCAAAGCTGAGCGAAGTTTCGCAAGTACCGTAGCAACAAAACGGGCAGTATCCTAAGCATAATTTCGTCAGTTCACTTCAGTTTGTTTTCAGTGTTTTGGTTAAATCGGATAACCCCAAACACGATTTTCACTGCTTTTCATATGATTTGTATTCAATTTCGTGTGGTTTAACGTCTGCGTCAAATTACACGCTCACGAATCGTTCACTAATTAAATAATTTACACAAAGAAGACTTATTTATTTTACGAAATTTTTTTTCGTAATTGTAAGTTTAAGGATCAAAGATTAAAAAACTGTCAAACTAGGTTAATGTAAAATGAGAGTTATTTATCGATTCAATTTAACGGCTGTTGATTTAACCGAAACGTATCAAAATCAGATTATTTGCAAGAACAGTGGTTTAAACAATCGGATGATTGTTATTTTTTTATCAGTTACATATTACACAAAAATGCACAAAATATAAATATTTTCATGTATCTAAATATTATAGTTTCTTGTAAATAAGGGTGCGCCAATTTAGCCGGTTCTTCCATACCTCCAAATTTTATTAAAATCCAATTATCGGTTTCAGAAATATCGATAATTAAAAAAAATGTAAACAATTCTTAATGGATTTTGATTCTTTTTTTTTTAGAAATGACCTTAAGTCTTTCATGTATAACGAGTGACTACGAATATTGCACTCTGACAAAGTTTAAACTTTTTTTTGTCTAACTTTTCAGTGATATCATTTCTTTTAAGATTTTGCGGAATCAACTTAAAATGTTTGATCAAAGACTCCTTGATGTCATATTTTTCATAATTACAAAAACTGTTAATTAAATAAACAATTTTTATAAACAAATGCACATTTTGACAATTTTTTCATAAATAGGCCTAATTTTTTTGCGGGATGAACTAAAAATGCTTTTGCAGGGTCTCCTTGCTATCATATTTTTCATAGTGACAAAAACTGTTAATTATATAAACAATTTTTATAAACAAATGCACATTTTCAACCTTTTTTCATGAATGGGCTTCATTTTTTTCCGGAGTCAACTCGAAATGTTTTGTCAAAGGCTCCTTGCTGCCATATTTTTCATAATGACAATAATTGTTAATTATATAAACAATTTTTATAAACAAACTTAACTTCTTACACTATAATTCTGCCAAGTTTCATTAAAATCTGGCTCTTCGAATCAGCCAAATTTGGCATGAATCAACCAAACTTTTTTCTGAATTAAATATTTTTTGTGATAAAACAAGATTACTTTTGATTGAAAAACTGTTTAAGCGAGAAAGTTTTTATGCAGAGAATTGTTCGGTAACAGAAACGTGAGCTGGTGAGGTATATCTTGCACATAAATAACGAAGATCCAAGATATTACGTTATGTCAGAATTTTAGGAACTTCTGCAATCCGGTTCCATTCTACATATACCGGTGCTCCAGATTCAATCTGATCGTAAAGACTCTTTCTAGCTAGTTCCATGAAATCACAGAAGGAAAGGAAGACGGTTTGGCACGACTTGCTTCAAGAACCATACAGCTCGACTTGGCACTTTCATTGTTGTTTGATCTCTTGAGTCTGAAAGGTGCGAGTAAAATAGTGGTACCCAATGGAAACCAGACATTAAAGTTAAAAACTCGTATGAATGCACACATTTTTATTCAAACTGACTCCTATGTTCAATCTGCAGTTTAAAAAAAACATCCGAAGTAATTTGTGTTAATACATTAATTTAAAAAAAATTATAAACAATATGTTTATAAGTGATAGTTAAATCATAAAAAATAAACGGGATACAAATTCAAGTACACTGCTAGTGGAAGTTCTATCTGAAAGTGAGTAAAATGATTATGTTTTTAATGCACTGTTATAAGTAAAGGTAATTTGTTTACATTTTTCAAATTAGATACATAAACAATCTTAAAAAAATGTTTTGGTCAAAGTGAACATCTTCTAAAAAATATTTTCGTTAATTCATTTTTTCCACTTTCTTACTTTCTCTACTACACGAATTCACCTACTCGTAAATGTAAAACAATAGTCATTTCCGTTTGCATCATTAACGTGAATCTTCATCTTGTTACATGAAATAGTAATATTACTTGTAATTTAATTTAATTTTATTACTTTTATTTTAGAGAAAAAAAAATGAAAATAGCCATTTGAGAAAAGACAAGACTCCTTTGTAAAATAGATCCTGATGCACTTCACTTATAATAAATATACTTATAATACTTATAATGAAAGCAATAAACAATAAAAATTGAGACATTAATACTTCTGTATATCAGAAAAAAAATTCACCACGAGTAAAGAAACATCACCCTAATTTCCACCTTTTCTGTTTACTTTTCTCAGTGAATAAATAAAATATATAAACAATAAAGAAAACTAAGAGATATGTAAATCAGAAATTGATGGAAATTATTCAAGACCAAATTAAAAAAAAAGAAATATCAAAGCCTCTGACATCTGAAAGGGGTAAAAAAGCGCCATGTTTTTTAACAATAAAAATCAATTTTATTTAGATAAACATTTATAGGTTGCAAATTACAATTTGCACTGTTTCTGGATCAAGCAAACTTTTTTATGTTTTTTTTTCGCAAACTCTGAAGAATCAATCCCCTAAACTTTCGGGAACTTATCCCTTTTTCATCCCCAAATTAAAGATATTTTTTAAACTATAAAAAAGTTTCATGCCTCCAACACTTTCGGGACCCGTTATTTTCACCCCCTGAAGTTAAAGCTCCTAAAAAACCACTTTATTCAGTCCGAAAACTTTTTCAATTCAATTTCTTAAAAGTTCATTTTATCTATCTGCTAACTTTGCTGCAATAAATGAACTTCAATCAGTTCCTAAAATATAAATTTTCGAAACTGTTACATCAGGGATGAAAGTAATAATTTAATATTGTTAATGTTGTCAAATAAATTTGTCAACAAATTTTTGGCCTCGCAATAAAAAGTTGCTCCCGAAATATTGTAATTACTTTATAAAATTGAATTTAACTTATAAGTATTATTTCTAAAAGAAAAGTTTCACGTTAATGATGTACCTAATAATTTTATCTAATAATTAATAATTATTATCTTATATGAATAATTAAGAGTACAAACAATCTTTTACAGGATTTTCTCTCTGAAGTATGATCAATTTAATTAAACAATTGGCCTTGCTTTGTGCTCTTTTTCTGGAATTTGCTTCACTTACACAAAGCTAGCCAAAATTTAAGTTGCAAAAAGGCTCTACTTAAAAAGGTGTCAATTAAAATCAAATAGGTAAGATATTATTATAATATAATATTATTCTTTCCTTCTTTGAAACCTTCAATGAAGTAAGGAATTTTTTAAAATTAATAGATCTAAATAAATTTAGAAATTTGAAATTGGTTTGGAAATTGGAACATAGGTAAGCAAAGTATAATTTGCAAAAGAAATTTGTAATTTGAATTTAATTTTGGATTTAGATTTTTTAATCTGTGACTTGTTTAGTTCAGGAATATCAGACACGAAATTTTTTTTACAGGAAGAAAAACAATCTGCTAAATTTACAGAAATTTCTGTAAAACTTGCAGATGGTTGAACAGAATTAAATAATTTGAATAAATTGAACAGAATTTACAGAAATGTCAAATTTATTCAACATTTTTAATGATGTTGAAGAAAGTTCAATTAGAAGAATTTATTCATTGATGGTACATTATTATGTTTACATCTGTTCAGAAGTCTACTCCTCTCTTTCTTATAAAAACATTTGTGAAAATATTTCTAACATTCTCAACATTTCTTACATTTCTACATAAAATTCAGCATAAAAAACAATCTTATTCTAATAAAGTTCTCTATTTTCATAGTTGATGTTGAAGAAAGTTAATGATGTACAAAAAGAAATTTCTGTAAATATAGCAGAAAAAATCTGCTAAACCTATTTGAGCAGCTCCTATAAATTTAATAAGCTTATTATTTAAAAAGCAATTTTTAATTATTAAAACAAATTTCCACTGATAAAATGAGAAGAAGCCGGTTATTTTTCTCAGCAGCTGGGAAGATATTTCAAAATTCATGCTAGTGGCGTCAACGGAGCGCAAAAAAAGTTGAGGGGAAACCTTGTACTCAACATTAGCATATAAGAATGCGTCGCGTTCTGCTCTCAGAGCACTTGAGTATTAAATTTGCATTTGTGTATGTGCATATCAATACGATGCATATTTGCAACTTTTAAGACGGGCGGAACTTTAAAGTCAATGGCAGTTTGATCTCGATCACGTATAGGAAATTAAGAAATCGTCAATTTTAGATTGACTTGAACATTAGCATACAACCGGCCTATTGCAAAACGATCTTTAAAGGAGATTCAGTTAAGAGATTTAATTCAGTTTCATACCAATTAGAAAATACGTTCACTGTGCTAAATCCTGCTTTTATTACTCAAGAATATTTTTGGTACTTTTCTCAAAAATTCAACTTTTTATTATAAATGTTTGAATTTCTCAAATATATCGCACCTACACAGATTATTTATTTTCCTTTAACAAAAAACAACAAATTTGATTTGAAAATTAAACTTTTTTAAATGAAAAATAATAATTATGCTATCTGCACAAATTTGAGGAGTAAGCGAATAAAACATGATAAATCCACTTGAGTTAATTTCTTAATATTTAGCGAAGTGTTGTTAGACCGTCAAATAAATTGTATTACAAGTAAAAAAAAAGATTTTCAATTTGATTTTATCTTGAAGTTATTAACTAATGAACTAAATTAAACTGAATGTATTCACTTGTGTTTCAGCAGACGTATTTCAGTCATTTTTCGTTTTTGATTATTCATGATTGAATAATCATTTCATTTTGAATTTACAATTTTTTATTTGCAATATGAAATCAGTACATACCTACCTATATAATTTTGCATATGATTTATTTGTAATTTTTGTAATAAAATTTTAACATTTTGTAAAATTATAAATTATAAGGGAAATGTAATTAACTATTTAGGAATTTTAAAAGGTGTTTACAAGTTCAAGGAGGGATTGGACAGACAATCGGAAAAAAAGTTAGTCAAAGTGCCTAATTCTTCAGGTTTTTAATTTTAAACAGTTTTTTCATTAAATTTTTTTTAGCCAAAGTGTGAAAATTTTTATTTTCGATAAAATAAACCATTAAAAGTTTCAATTGGATAAAAATTACAGATTTTTTTTCATTCAAAATATTTGAACAAATTTTAGCTGTTTTTTCACCGTTTGTGTGCAGATTCCGAATGAAAAAATGTGTATTTTTTATACGATTGAAACTTTTGATGGGTTATTTAAAAAGAAATAAAATTTTCAGCATTTCGAGTAAAAAAAGTTTTGTCCATCTACTTAATAAACCTATAATCAGAATTGAGTAATTAAACAAACTCATATGGATTCATGCATAGTTTTGAAATAAAAGTGCTTTTTTGGACGATGAATTTGATAAGAAAAAATCTGTTTTTCGTCAATTTAAGTTCGATAGCCGAATTTATGGTATTCAAAATACGTAGAAACAATCATTATATCAATTTTTCAAAAAGCGGAGTTTATCAGCTTTTGTTCGTGAATTTCTCATTTATTCTTTGCTCAGATTTACATTTTTGATAGTATATTTTATTTGCCATTAGAAATTGATAAAGAACATTGTAACTTGATTGAAAATAAATTTGAGAAGCAAAATGACGAAATAAAATTGCCGACTGTATATCTTACATGTCGTCACTCTTATCTTGTCTCAATTGTCTTACAAGCTGTGGTAATATATCAGTATTCCGAATCTCTGCATGCTTATCAACGCTACAACGTAATATCCTTCTTGGCCACGCGACTGTTTTTCCGTTAATTTTATTTTTCCGTATAAGATGTATCATAGGTTTATTTTTGTCTATCCAGTGTCTTTTCAACCTGATTGAATTAAATCGAACTTAATTTTAATTTATAAAAATATAGATTTGGACTTGGTATTCCAAAACCGCCTTTAACAATTTCCTTAAAGATTCATTATTTATACTTATTATTTCCTTAATATTTCCCTCTTTTATTTATTATTAATATTTACACAAAAGAGTTATACTTTATTCTTTTATGGAGTAAACTGCAGAGTTTAAAACGGTTTTTTTTTTTCAAATTATTTTTTTTATTCCTAGACTAATTTTGGTTTTGACGACTTGGCAAGTTAAGATTTATATCCTTCACTGATCAAAAAAAGAAATAAAAAATTTTCTAAACTTCGAGTGTTTACCAAATTGTCAAGCTTTCTTTTCCAAATTCAATGTCTTTCGAGAACCCTGTGGAACCACAAAATTAGTTGTCTTCAAAATTGATAGTTGAAAGGGCCTAATTGCTTAAATGCAAAAAATTTACAGGAGACCAAAAAAAAAAACTGTACTTCTGAGCATATTCAAATAAAAAGAATATAGTTCTGACTTTTGACTTTCTGACTTTTGAATGTTGACTTTTGAACATGACGTCTTAAATGCCATTGACTACAAATATTTTTTAAAAACTTTTTTGCTTTAGAATCATGAAATACGATGTCCATAGATGTGAAATAAATGGCTTTGTTTGATTTTGTAATAATGAACGATTTAAATAGCGAAAAACTTTTATTTTGCTTTAGGGTTCAATAATAGGGCTCAAATTGATCTTTTGAGCGTGGTGAAAAAAAGTTATGGTTTGGCATCAGAAAGAAGAGGTAAAAAATTTCTTTAAAATTTTTTTCTGTTCGGACTTTTGACTTTAACAAATTTTTGGAAATTCGAAGTGGAACTATGTGGAAAAGTAGCGTATTATGACCCTGAAAATGTACAATTAATTTGGATTCCATCGATAAACACCTTGGTTTTGCGCGTTAACAAAATAGGTTTGCAAAAATTCTTATTTTCGTAATTTTGATATTTTCGTTGGTGCCAATTTTTTTTATACATTTCTGGAGGCCTTAAGCGACTTCCCAAATTTTTACAGATTTTTATTTGCTGCCCCATCAGAGATTATTAATGTTTAGTAGACCCCTGTTTACAAAAAATAATTTAAAACCCTACAGAAATGTAGAGAAAATTTTTTCAGGTATCTAGAACGTTTCTACTGGTAAAAATACGCTAGAAAAAAATTTTATCAGTATAGGAAATCATAAATGTAAATAATCATAAGTAAATTTTTTAAAAACTGAGTTTTTGATTTATTAAAATTATTCTTTTTCAACTTACTTTAAATATTATTTTTAACATCTGAGGGTGTTTTAGTGATAAAAATACTCTTAAAAAAACACAAAAATGACTTTTTGAAAAACACGCTGCCTCTTGGTTTTTGATTCCATGAACTTATCAATTTTTTTCTAGAGTATTTTTATCACTAAAATTAAAAATGTAAAAAAACACAAATATTAATTTATCAATTATCAATTTTTTTTCTAGAGTATTTTTATCACTAGAACACCCTTAGATGTTAAAAATAATATTTAAAGTCAGTTGAAAAAGAATAATTTAAAAAAATCAAAAACTCAGTTTTTAAAAAATTCACTATATTTACACTTATGATTTCCTAGACTAATCAAATTTTTTTCTAGCGTATTTTTACCAGTAGAAACGTTCTAGATACCCGAAAAAATTCTCTCTATATTTCTGTAGGATTTAAAATTATTTTTTGAAAACAGGGGTCTACTAAAAATTAATAATCTCTGATAGGGCTGCAAATAAAAATCTGTAAAAATTTGGGGAATCGTTTAAAGACGCCAGAAATGTAAAAAAAAATTGAAATCCACGAAAATAAGAATTTTTCAATCATATTTCGTTAACGTGCAAAACCAAGGCGTTTATCGATCGAATCCAAATTAGTTACACTTTTTCAGGGTCCTAATACGCTACTAAAAAATGTTTTAATTATCTACTTTGAATGCTTATAAAATTTTTAAAAAAAAGCAAAGGAAAAAAAGGAAACTTGTGCGAAATTTCATTGCCTTTCATTGCCCTCAAGCCTTTCTTGATTCACTATTTGATAAATCCATGCGAATAATCTGGCATGTTCACAAGAATGTGAGATATCTGCACAATGTCCATCTAAAATTGAATATTGCCCACCATCCAAATTGTTCTTCCTAGTTTCACCAGTCTGTCGTTGAAGGAAGGAAGATACGTTCATGCTCTGTTTCAGCGAGCACGAATTCACCGAGTTTCTACAGGATATGCCTGCGGAGATATTTTAATGACGCGGGGACGTCAGGTTCATAACACGATAAGCTCGCGTGGATGCAGCAAAATGTCAACGCTATATTATTTTTTTAGAAGCACTAGATACCAACTCTTCAATGTCTTCCTTCTCTTCTCTCTTCTCCTCTAGATCCACGGGCCTTCACCCTAATTATCGTTTTTTAAATGCCACGCGAAGTCGAAGATCTCATGTTTTAATCTTTATTTTATTCTTTAGGATGTTCAAGTCCATCCATGATTTTTAATTTTAGAAAACGAATCTCGTAACTCGTATTGTGGAAAAATGATATTAGAAAATTTCTAAACTTGTTTTAGTTGTAAAGCGTGTGTAATTGAAAGTAAATTATGCAAGATGAAATAATGACTTCCTTTATTGTGTATTATAGGAAATGCTTCGCCGATTGCCAGTGATATTGTTCCTGACGATGTCGCCGATATATTCGGTGCGTTCACTCAGCGGAAGTTACGACGGATGTGGAGGAAGATTGGAGCGCGCTTTGGATGCTCTTCATAGGGAATCTATCAGAAGAAATAGACTCGATGATGATGACAATAGCATCGCTTATCATCAGCAACTTCAAACGGCGCCTCTCGAGATGACTGTTTCTCGAGTTGCCGTGAAGGTACAATCTTACGATTCCTGTCTAGAATTTAAACAATACTCTACAAATTTCTAGACTTTCAAAATCTTTGGAATCAAGTTATCAGGTACAATCTTATGATTCCTGTCTAGAACCTAAAAGATACTCCACAAATTTCTAGACTTTCAAAATCTTTGGAATGTAAAGGTATAATCACGATTACCGTCTAGAATCCAAAAAATACTCCACAAATTTCTAGACTTTCAAAATCTTTGGAACTCTTTAGAATTTTATAAAATATTAAATTGCCTTTTTTGCGAGTCTCCGTTTAATTCTGTTTCCTGAATCCAAAGCCACAAACTCAACTATCAGAATTTTATAAAATTCTGTAAGGAAATATTGTAAAAAAGTGCAATTTTCGATTTTTTCCTAGAATTTTTCATATCTTAGGGAATAATTATAATTTTTAAATGTTATTGGGCTTATTTTAAAGATAAATTGAATTTTCAAAATTCTTCACGGAATTTTCCAAATGTATGATGAGAACTAAGCAATTTTTTCCAAAGATTCTGCCAAAAGCTGAACTTGGCACAAAAACGCTGTAAAAATTTTAAAAATGCTTTTACTGATTATTATTGTCAAATTTTTCAATTTTTTATACTTATTTTTGTGTAATGAACCAAAAATATTTTTATTTGACCTTCTGAGGACTGAAATAGTAAAATTAAACTAATTAGTAAAACTAAATGCTCGGAAAGTCAAATTCAAATATTTTTTATTCATTTCACAAAATTCAAATTCAGAATAAAATAAACAGGTAATGCTTTTAAAAATAATTTAGATATACTGAAGGAAGAGAGAAATTAATTTTTCCGCCCCTCAGTTTACGGAGTGGAGTTATTAGCAAGAATAAAATAAATAGGAATATTAACTTCATTTTTTGAGAAAACACAATCATTTGAATTTTTATACATTTTTCGTGCGAAGAATCTGTGGAAAATATTTGACAGTTCTCCTCTTACATTAAAAAAATCCCTTAAAGATTTATCTTCGAAATGAGCCCAAGAACTTTTCAAATGTTAATTATTTCGTAATTTATTCAAAATTTTAGAAAAAAATCGAAAATTGTAGATAGGTACTAGTTTTACAATCTTACGAATCCTTTCTAGAATCGAAAAAATACTCCACAAATTTCTAGACTTTCAGACTCTTTGGAACTCTTTAGAATTTTATAAAATATTAAATTGGCTTTTTTGCGACTCTCCGTTTAATTCTGTTTCCTGAATCCAAAGCCACAAACTCAACGATAAGAATTTTAAAAAATCCTTCATCATGAAATCTGCTATAACGTTCGACAACCTTTTGGAATCTTCTGGAATACCTGCTTTGAATTTTCCGCATACTTGTTGATTCGTTAAATCTTCTAAAATTCCTCAAAATCATCTAAAATCTTTTAGATTTTTTAGAACTCTTAAGAATCTTCCAGAAACTTCTTGATTCCTTCAAAATCTTCTAAATTCCTCCATTTTCTAGGACCTTCTAAAATCTTTCAAGACCTACAGTATTTTCTAAAACCTTTTGAAATCTTCAAAATCACTCCAAAATCTGTTAGAGTTTTCAAAAATATTCTACACTATTTTGGAATCTTTTAGGATCCTCAAAAATCTTTAAAATTCTGTCATAAACTTCTAAAATCTTCTAGTCCCTTCAAGATTTTTTTTGTAGATTTTCAAAAAGTCTACAGAATTTTAAGAAGATTCTAAAAACAGTCAAGAAGATTTTTCAAGATAATAGGAGTCTTTGTAGTTTTAGAGGGTTCTAAATGATTATACAGAATTCTGGAAATTCCGGAGTTCAGAATATTCTTGAGGATTATAGAAAATTCTAGAAGAACAGTCTAGTATATTTTCTAGAATATTAAAGAATTTCAGGATATTCTTTAAGATTTTATAAGATTATTACAGAAGATCCCAGAAGAATCTAAAAGATTATGGAAGAATCCAGAAGAATCTAGATGACTGTAGAATATTCTGGAACAGTCCCGAATATTTTAAACGAGTCTTACAAATTTCAGATAAGTTTTGAAGGTTCTACAAAATTTAAGAAAATTTTGGACGTCTTTTATAGATTTTGAGAATTTTAAAAGATTTTAGAGGATCCAGGAACCTGGAAACGCCAAGAAGATTTTAAAATCTAATTGAAGAGTTCAGAAGATTTTAAACGATTTTAGACAAGTCTGGAATGGTCTACAATATTTTGAAAAATTAAAATACATTTTGGAAAAATAGTTGAAAATTATGGAAGAATCCAGATGATTGTAGAAGATTCTAGAAAAGTCTCGAATATTTTGGAGAATTTCTACAGATTTTAGAAATGATTTCAAGATTCTAAAGAATTTGAGAAAATTTGGGGAGTTTTTGTAGATTTTGGAGGATTCTTAAAGATTTTGCAGGATTCTTACAGATTTTTGAGAATTCTAGAAACCTTTAGAAGATTCTAGAAGGATATGGAAGAGTTCAGAATATTTTAGAGGATTTTATCAGATTTTGGAACAGTTTATAATATTTTGAAAATTTCAAATAGATGTTGAAAAAATTTTTGAAGATTAAGAAGACTCTGAAAGAGTCTGAAAGATTATGAATCAGTTTGAAATTCTGGAGAATTCTAATAGATTCGAAAATTTTTTTAAACAAACTTTTCTAAAAATTTTTAAAGTCTTCAAAAACACCCTAAAATCTATTAGGTATAATTTTCAAAAATATTCTACACTGTTTCAGAATCTTTTAGAACCCTCAAAAATCTTTGGAATTCTGCCTAGAATCTTCTAGTCCCTTTCCAATTTTATTTTATTGTTGCAGATTTTCAAAAAGTCTACAGAAATGATTCTACAGAATACTGGAAATTCTGGAGTTCAGAATATTTTTAAGATTCTGGAAGTCTAATATAGGTTGTAGTATATTAAAGAATTGTAGGATATTCTTTAAGATTTAATAAGATTATTCTAAAAGGTTGTGGAAGAGTTCAGAAAATTTTAGAGGATTTTAGAAGATTCTGGAACAGTCTAGAATTGAAAAATTAAAATAGATTTTGGAAAAATTGTTGAAAATTATGTAAGAATTCAGAAAAATCAAGATGATTGTAGAAGATTCTAGAACACTCTCGAATATTTTGGAGGATTTTTACAGATTTCAGATAAGGTTTGAAGATTCTAAAGAATTTAAGAAAATTTCGGGAGTCTTTGTAGATTTTGGAGTATTATAAAAGATTCTAGATAATTCTGGAGAATTCTAATAAGATTCTAAAAGATTCAGAAGATTTTAAAGGATCCTAGAAGATTCTGAAACAGTCTAAAATATTTTGAAAAATTGAAATAGATTTTGTTAAAATTGTTGAAAACTATGGAAGAATCCAGATAATTGTAGAATATTCTAAAACGGTTTCAAATATTTCGGAAAATTTTTACAGATTCCAGATAAATTTTACAGATTCTAAAAAATTTGAGAAAATTTCAGAAGTTTTTTGTAAATTTTGGAGGATTCTAAAAGATTATGGATAATTTTGGAGACGCCTAGAAGATTCTAAAAGGTTATGAAAGAGTCCAGAAGATTTTAGAAGATTCTAGAACAGTCTAAAATAGTTTGAAAAATTGAAATAAATTTTGAAAATTTTTTGAAGATTAAGAAGACTCTGAGAGTCTGGAAGATTATGCATCAGTCTGAAATTCTAGAGAATTCTAACAGATTCGGAAAATTTTTTAAAAATTATGTAAGATTTTAGGAGGATCTTGACGGTCTTGAAAGAATCTGGAGGATTCTGGAAGACTGTAGGAGATTATAGAATTTTGTGAAGAATTTTATTAACAAATGCTCAGATAAATTTGTAAGATTCTCGAAAATTTTAGGAGATTTTGGGAGTCTTTTATACATTTTCGAGAATTCAAAAGATACTTGAAGCACTTTGAAGATTTTACTCGGTCATGGAAGAGTTTAGATTTTAAAATTTGGAAATTAGGGAAAATTTCAGAAAATGAAGAAAGAGTTTTTAATCGTCATGAGCTTCCATTTCTTATAATTTTTGGAAAAATAATCGAAATTTTAAATTTAAAAAAGGAAACAAAGAGGGGAAAGGAGTAAAATTTTCAAATAAAGTGATTTTAGGAGATTTTGAGAATAGAGAGAAAAAAGAGGAAAAGTGGGAAAATAAAGAAAAAAGAGGAACACAGAAAAAATGAAGGATAAAATTTACCTCGATTCCGGGGTAAAAATTACCTGCAACAAAAACTAACTTCTTAGGATAAATTTTACCTAAATATCGGTTAAATTTTCTTTTGTTTTTCCATGACACATATTTTGAAAGATGCGACGTTTTCTGAATTAAATTTTATCCCCCTAAAAATTATCTGCAACAAATTTTATCCTTAGTTTTTTCTGTGAATAGAAGGCTAACTGCTGTGATCTTTAACTTTGAGAAACGTTGAACTTGGATCAATCAAATATTCTGGGTCTAACTTTCAAGCGACTTTCCAAATCCTCATCATGTGATTCATCTTTTTGATTTCATTTTTAGATTATCTCTTTTTAAAATAAGCCATCAACTTGGTTTAGACAAAAGTCAATGGACTGACCCACTTTTCGAAAATCGATAATGAATTTTTTAACATATCTATTTGTATAATTTCAGCTCCCACAGGATTTAAATACACGTGGTGGACCATGGGCTCAAGTTGAAAAGTGTGCCTATCAGCCAAACGACAATTCCATTCAAACTCGAGTGGTTTTCAATGACCTGTCGGTTTCTGGATTAGTCTCCTTGATCCCACGTGATTATCGAGCTCATCTTCCGGCAGAATCCTGTAGAATGACTTTAAGACTTCGTCGAGCTGGTATCGAATTTTACACCAGCCCCATCGCCAGAGGACGAGGCACGATGCGCATTCGAACAGAATCTAGTTTCATGGAACCAAGATTTGCTTCCATCTATGCGTATGGTTGTCGTCCTAATAGTAGACTTGACAAGCAAATTAAAAGACAAGATAAATGGCCTCCGCAACAAAAACCTGATGAGGTAATATACAGTCAATTTACCAAAAAGGGTTGCTGCAGAAGTCCAACTTCAAAATTCCAGGTCCTTTCCAGATTTTCCATATCTAATTTTGAAAAAATTCCAGTCAATTCAATTCAATATTATAACTCGTCGCAAACTCATTTGCCGTTCATTTCTGGTACTGTGGATAATTATTAAAAGTTTAAAGGAGGTGAAGCTAAAAAAATTCCAGTCAATTTTTCGAAATTCCATGATTTTCAGGTTTTCGAGAATATTTTCAAAATTCCATGACTTCCAGGTTTTCGAGAACATTTTCAAAATTCCATGACATTTCCAGGTTTTCCAGGTCTTGTAGCAACCCTGCAAAAGTAAAATTAAACGAGAAAGTATAAAATTTTCAAATCTAATATAAATAAATTTTTCAAAATATAGTTGAAGGTTAAGTCAACAACAAAATGTGTTCATTGATCGTCTATCAGAATAAAGTAATCCAACTTTGAAATTAAGAATAATTTAATTTATTATACAAATATGTTTACAACAACATTTCGGCAACATTTTTGTGCCTTCTTTAGGTTAAAATTTATCTAAAAATAATATTATAAAGAAATAAATAATATTTTAAAGTCCAATTTTAAAGCAAATGAACTTTTTTCAAACACAGTTTAGTCATTCTGAAATTTGTTGACAATTTAAATCCGCATGTTTGTGCAGGTGTTATTTTTCATTTTCCAATCGAAAATATTATTTCTAATAAAAACACTATTTATTAAAAACATTATTTAACAACTATGGTCAAAAGTAAAAAAATAACATATAAGTAAGTAAACTTGTAAGAATTTTGATTCCACAAACATGGATTTAAATTGTCAACAAATTTCATAATGACTAAACTGTGAGCACAACGTTTGAAAAAAGCTTGTTTGCTTTGAAATTTGACTTCAAAATAGTATTTATTTCTTTATAATATTATTTTTAGATAAATTTTAACCTGAAGAAGGCACAAAAATGTTGCCGAAACGTTGTTGTAAACATATTTGTATAATAAATTATCGTATGCCCGATGATTTGAACTTGAAATTATTCTTAATTTTAAAGTTGGATTACTTTATTATTAAATAAATTTTTAGCTAAAGGTGGTTCCTGTATCTCCTCACACAAGTTACCAGGCAGCAGAGCCACGTGAACTGGTAGGAGTCGCAAACGAAGAAGATGTTGCTATAGTTAACGAAAGTCGTCAATCTCGAGCGTTATATGCGCCTGATGCCCGGTTGGGAATATGGCGTAAAAGTAACTGGATCACGAGGTCGGATAATCGTAAAAGGAGATCGCTGGATAATCTTCTTTCTCGTAATTTAGATCTACCTAACAGTAAAATTAATAACACCAGCGCCAACAATCGGACTGAAAACCCAAGGCAAATGAGAAGTTTTCAAGAAGCAAAGAACCATCAAAACGAAACCTTATTAAATCAAACGAAGCTTGTTCAGAAACACTCTGGCAGAACTGAAGAATCTCCAGAAGTTATCACTCCAAAGGACTTTGCAGCAGCTTTAGCCAAGTGGGTAGTACGTCAGGATATTTTTAATTCGACTGCTGGAAATCTGGCTCGAGTTCCTAGATGGAAAATGGAAATACCGAAAAATAGTGGCAAGGGCGATTCTGAAGAGAAAATCAATACTTCACAAAATGAGACTCTTCGGGAAACAAGGGAAATTCTTCTAGATGAGAAGTTGTCTGATGATTTCGAAGGGCTTAGGGATTGGCAATCGAGAGAAAACGTAGCTAGAGAAATGGAGGATGTGTTTCTGCGAGGAGCGAGTCAAGCACTAACTCAATATATTGAAAAGCAATTACATCCGGCTATCAAAGAAACCCTTATGCTCTCCATGGGTTATACCATAAGCTACGGATAAAGTATGAGCGTCAAATGATTTCATGGCTATAAGTATATGACCAGAATGAAACCGAGGCCAGTCACCACTGAAAAAATAGGTTGCTGGGCCAACTACTTTAGTAGTTAGACAAACCACCTTAGTATTTACAAATATTTATTAGTTGATGTAACTATTTAAATTGGTGGTGCAACAAACTAAATATTTTCGCCTACTAATATAATAGTTGTCTCAACTAATAAAGGACTAGAGGCATATGTTACAAACCGAAGTAATTGGTCCAAGTAACCATTTTTTTCAGTGACTATTGATAAGTGCTTGCTGTGAATTAATTGAGTTACTGACGATTAAATAATTTAAGAACAAAACTCTTGTGCAGAGATATCTTGTTTGTGAAGATTTTTTAACATAAGTGTAATTGGAAAATAAAATACTACACTACCACTCAAAAGTATCGGACCACCTGTTTTTCGTGAAATAAATAAATTCTCCTAATTTTGATAGGTAACTAGATAAACTAGATAGGACTAGATACATTTTTTCTGCAATTCAGCACGAAAGCTATCAAAATTCTCCTTTAAACAAGCCCATAATGAAGCAATTTTAACAATTCTGTAAGAAAATACTGTAAATAAGTGCAATTTTCGATTTTTTCTAGAATTTTTCATATCTTAGGGAATAGTTAATATTTTTAAAAGTTATTAGGCTTATTTTAAAGGTAAATTGAATTTTCCAAATGTATGACGAGAACTAAGCAATTTTTTTCATAGATTATGCCGAAGGCTGAACTTGACACAAAATCGCTGTAAAAATTAAAAAAATGTTTTTACTGCTTATTATTGTCAAATTATTCAATTTTTTACATATATTATATATATAATTTTCGCCACATTAATGTATTATATTATGTATGGACTTCAGTCAGATCGCGAGAGAAAAATAAAACTTTGAAATAGACTCAGAAATTCTTTCAGATAGAAGTCTAAATTCTCCACTCCGTAAACTGAAGGAAGAATTTAATTTCACTCTTTCTTCACTATATTTAAATTATTTTTACAGTGTTACTAGCTTGTTATTTTTTTCTTAATTTTATTTTTGTGTAATGAACCAAAAATATTTTTATTTGATTTTCTGAGGATTGAAATAGTAAAACTAAACTAATTAGTAAAACTAAATGTTCGGAAAGTCAAATTCAAATATTTTTTATTCATTTCGCAAAATTCAAATTAAGAAGGAAATAAAAAATAGGTAATGCTTTTAAAAATAATTTAGATATATTGAAGGAAGAGAGAAATTAATTTTTTTCCCTTCAGTTTACGGAGTGGAGTTATTAGCAAGAATAAAATAAATAGGAATATTAACTTCATTTTTTGAGAAAACGCTTCATTTGAATTTTTATACATTTTTCGTGATAAGAATCTAAAGATTCGAAAAAAAGAACACACTAGGGATGTTTACCTACCACCTAGCAAAATATTTGACAGTTCTCTTCATACATTTAGGAAATCTCTTGAAGATTTGTCTGCGAAATGAGCCCAAGAACTTTTCAAATCTTAATTATTTCGTAATTTATTCTAAATTTTAGAAAAAAATCGAAAGTTGTAGATAGATACTATTTTTACAATATTTTCTTACAGAATTGTTAAAATCACTTCATCATGGGCATGTTTAATGAAGAATTTTGAAAAATTTCGTTCTAAAATGCGGAAAAAATTTTATCTTGCAGATTATCATAATTAAGTGAATTTATTTATTTCACGAAATACAAGTGGTCCGATACTTTTGAGCAGTAGCGTACTTTTGAAATTATTTAGTCTTTAAGATTTTACCGTATCTATCTTATAATAATCCCACAGAACTGAAATTTTATCTCTTTTTATTTATTACAATGTTCTCTCATGTACATACTTACGATTTCAGAAACCTTAGAGCGAGACTTGATCACAAATGTAAATGTCAATAATAAAACTGCATCTTTGTTCTCGTTAAAAAAGCGCATCTGGACTGTTTTTTGCATCGCTCTTGGCGTCCTTTTATATAATCAAAGAACGATATGCTTTCTTTGCACAAATTTGTGCGGAATAATAATAAATATTGTGTTTTTAACTAAAATTAATCACTATGGTGTAGGCTCCAAAACGTTCTTATAAAACTATAATTATTTAGTATTACCAAAAATAAAAAAATTGAATTTCGACAAAATTGTCAATTGCCGATATTAACAACGTGTAAAAATTGACTTTTGTAGTTACCATCGAGATAACTGATTTCTTTACTGATATTTTTCCTTTAAAGCTTGCATTAGAACTAAAGCCTGTTCGTAAGCTGTAAAATGTAAGGCTGTAGTTACAACAGCTTTAACTTGACTCGGTACCAAACCTTTGAAAAGTCCACTTATGCCTTCTCGACTTACTGTTATCACGACACAATTTACCATTCCAGTGCATAGAAAGAAAACTCCGAATCCCTTTCTACCGTGTTGGAAGCCTTGAATTTGTAATCGTTTTCTCACCAGGTCGAATGGATAAATTATCGTCTTGGCTACAAGTCCTGCAGAGCTTCCTGCTATTAAAGCACCGGTTACACTGGTATTTGTGTCTTGAGTAAACTTTATGTACATATCCTTGAATATTCCGAAGAAATAAAACTGGAAAGCAGTATGGGGTGCAATTTGTAGAATTGTTGGCAATAAACCACGGAAGAAAGCTGCAGGAGATTCATCCCGAATTATTGACCTGAAGATAAAGGATCACAATATCAGAAAAATCATTTTCAAGTATTCCAGTTTTTGTAGAAAATCTTTGGATATTTACAAACAAGAGTGAATCAATCCGTCATAAACTTTATGCTTTGAGGATTGGGCAATCAATCTGGTTCTCATTGTGTCAAATGGAAAAGATAATGTAGTGCTTACAGCACCAGCGACTGCACCTCCCGTAAAATGTAATGTATTTTTCCATTCGTGAACATGTGGATAGTTATCCGTATATTTCACAATCATATTGTACGAATAGAACTGGAATAAATTATTGAAGTTGAAAAACAAATTCTGTTAAACAGGTAACTGCGCAGTTTGCAATGTTTTCGGAGCAACGAAACTTTCTTATTTTTATTCTCTTTTACAAATAATCAAGTTTGTCAACAGAAAATACTAACAAATCAGCAAGAAATGTCAATTCTTGAACCAAATTTTTTAACAGAAAATCATTTAATTAGAAAAATGGAAAACCATGCACGAAAAGTTCGGTCCCGCAAATTGAAATTTTTCGTTGCTCCTTAAATACTGCAAACTGTAGTCAAATTGAAATAATTTGTTTTTCACTCGATACTAATTACAGGGTTGCTAAAAAATCTTTAAAAATCCTCAAAAATCTTAAATTCCTGTCTAGAATCTAATAAAGCAACACTCCTCAAATTTTTCAACTTTCAGAATCTCTGGAATGCGCTAGAATTTTCTAAAATCTTTCATGACTTCTGAAATTTTCGACAAACTTTTTAAATCTTCTAGAATATTTTTTAATTTTCCATAAATCTGTAGATTAATGAAATCTTTCGAAATCCCAAAAAATTCTCTACAATATAGATTTTTGAGTGTTTCAGAATCTCCTAGAGACTTCCTAATTCTTTTAAAATCTTGCGTAAAGTTCTGAACGTTCAAATAAACCAAACTTTTATTTGACTTCATTTTAAACTCAAATTGGTTATAAAATATTGGTTTATCAATATCGAAAATAATGCAATGATAAAGAAGCTTGTGATTTTGTAGATTAAACGACATTTCTAGACAAATTTGAGTTAAGAGAAAAAGTTCGTTCATTTGAACGTTTACAATATTAGGTACATTGCAGAATATTTTTGAGGATTCTAGAAGATTTTAGAAGATCATAGAAGAGTTCAGAACATTTTAGACGATTTTAGAAAATTCTGGAACATTCTAATACATTTTGGAGAATATTAGAGAATTTTTAAGAACTCTTGAAGATTGTATTAAGAATTCTTTAAGACTGAACAAGATTATTATAGGAGAATTCAGAAGATTCTAAAAGATTATGGAAGAATCCAGAAGAATCGAAATGAATGTAGATTTTAACACAAACTAGAATATTTTGGAGAATTTTTATAGATTTCACATAAGTTTTGAAGATTGTAAAGAATCTGAAAGAATTTCGGTAATCTTTTGCAAGCTTTGGAAGATTCTAAAAGATTCTGTAGAAAACTCTAGAAGGTTACGGAAGTATTTAGAAAATTTTAAAAGATTCTGGAAGAGTATATGTTGTAGAATATTGAAGAATTTTAGGATATTATTGTTTTTAACTATTGTAGGAGAACCCAGAAGATTCTAGAACAATCTCAAATATTTCGGAGAATTTTTAAGGACTTTAAGAGATTTTAGGAGACTCTCATAGATTTTGAAAATTATGGAAAATTTAAGAAAACATTAAAAGAGTTTTTGAATGGCACAAGTTCTATTTCAAGTCCTATTTCTCATTTTCAAATTCCCTGACTTTCCAGAATTCCTTGACCTGTAGCAACCCTATAATTAGTCATTTTTAAAAATCTTTTTCTTAAATATTTGATTAAATTAATTTTAACTCGGAATTCAGGGTTTTCTTTTTTTAACACACCGTTTTGAAACTTTTGGATGAAAAAATAACTACGTAACTTATACGTGACGTTCAATAAATTCTAGAGGTAATTTAAAATCAAATGTTGATTAAATTTTCTTGACTAACCTGACTCATACCGAAAACAATAGATAATAATTGTGCCGGCACATGTCCTTTCCATAGTGCAGATGTGCCTTCTTCCTTAATAATTAAAGCAAATGCTTGCGATATTGAACGATATTTACTTACAGAATCGTGTTTTATTGGTTCTACTTGTAACTGAAAGAAAAAAGTGTAGAAGTTAAAATCATGCGGAAAAAAATAGCTTTGTACTTTTTACTATTTTTATTTTCCTAACTCATACTACCGTTTTTAAAAATCTGCTTTGGAATCGGAGTTTGAACAAATAATTGGTATTCTAAAAAATTACTATTTCATGCAATTTCTTCAAAGTAGAAGAAAATTCTTTCCAAATCTTCAAACATACCTGAAATCTTGTTTTGACTACATCTAAAGGTTGAAATAAAAGTCTCGTCAAAAATCCACTAATAGCTCCAGCAATAGCTGCAATTGTTGGATCTGCAGTTTTCAGGGAATCTTCCATATTCTATTTTGCCTCAAAAACTTCATGGGCTGTGTGAGCAATACAAATTATTAATAAAAATACAAATTTAATCTGCGGTGAAAAAAGAGCGAGATATTGGCATATTTAATTATACCATATTTATAAGCAAAATATGAATTGTGCAGATTTTTTCTTAAGATATGTGGTATAATAATACCTATTATGAGCAATATAAGTTAAATCAGTTAAAAATTCAGATATATACACATTTGTATTATAAAATCTTGCATGAACGATAAAATTCTAACCTCAAATTTTTTGTAATTTGGACCACGGCTACATATCACACTTTTTACATATCACAAATTTTTCCCTTTAGAAACTTATTTTAATTTAGGTATAGAAAATTACATAATCGAAGTTCCGAGAAGCAAAAGGTAAAAGATATATAAGATAACGAGGTAAATATGTTGTGTCGGCGATGTCAGCTGTACACCTTGAGCATTCTGTCATCAACTGCGTGATTCATGCCATAGTCAAAAACCACAATTTATTAACTTAACTTTCATTGAAAATTTCTTTTTTTTTAAATTTTTAATTAACTGAGAGTACAATTTTTCAATTTTCAAAATTTTCAAGATTCCATATTCGTAATATCTAAACTTTATAATTTCCCACATTTTTACTTTTGATACTTGTTACAAACCGCCAATTTTTTAAATAGAAAGTTTGAGGTTTGAAAAATGGAAAATTAGATGTTGAATGAAAAAAAGTAAATAATTAGGAATTTTGCAGATTTGGGAAATTAAAAAATTGCAATCTATAGAATATTGATAAATTTAGAAAAGTTTTAAAGTTTAAAGTGAAAATCATATAATTTGAAATGTTTTAAACTAAAAAATGAAAATTTGGCATAAAATTTAGAAATGTAATTTTTTAAATTCTTATTTATTTAATATACTAGGTAATTAGCGACTGAGAATGAAAAATTAAAACTTTTCACGAATTGAAAATTCGAGAGCTTTCTGATTTTCCACTATTTTTAATCCAATTAGAAAATTCAAAGTTTTAGTAAATATTTGGATATGGAGAATTTACAATTGAAAATAAGTTATAATATTGATAAATTATTAGATTTAGAAAATTTTCAAAGGTCACTTGAAAATATAATTACCAAAGACCTTACTAATCTATTTGCATGGAAGATAATTTTGGAATTATAACTTCAGAAAACCATGAAAAGTTTTAGAAATTACAAATTTTGAGGAGTTGAAATTGAATAATTGTTTGAAAACAAATAAACTAGAAATTTGTAAAATAAAAAGAGGATTTAAAAATTGCAAACAGAAAATGTTTAAAAAATATTTCAAAAGTTGGCCAGATCGCCAAACAATGTCAAAGTAAACAAAAGAATCAGAAACTACTTTAAAAAATATTTCAAAAGTTGGCCACATCGCGAAACAATGTCAAAGTGAACAAGAAGAAAAACTACAACTATGCCAATGAATATGGAACAAGGTACCTCGATCAAAAGATTCAGCGCTGAAAGTTGATAAACAAACCGAAAATCCCAGAAAAGTCGTCTTTCCTGATCTCCGACCGCACCAAAAGTTATAACCTCATAAGGATAGCTTCAACACAGGACACAAACGTTAGCATTCAGATACAGCTTCTACATTATCTGTTGCCACTGTTAATGAATCACCCAACAACATGGACCAAAAGACCACCAAACACAAGGAAGAATGGATTAAAGCAAATAAAAAGTGAAAGAAGAAAAATAAAAACTCTGCCCGGCCCTCTTGGGGGCGCGGGCACATTCTCTTCGCGCGCGGCTCGCTTTTCTCGCAAGTTTGAACGCGCCTACTTATAACGCGTGTAGTGGACGTCGCGCTTCGCGCTTCGTTCTTATAGCACGCGAAGGTCGCTTCGCTCGCTAGTTTGAGCGCGCCTCCGGGCTCGCGGAATATTCGTCGTTCTTTGCGCAGATTTACTTTTACTACCGTAAGTAAATTTTGTAATTTTATGAATATGAACTAAACAGTGCAGTAAATACCGAATATAAATGAATATGAATATGAACTAAACAATGCAGTATATACCGAATTACCGACCGTTTTTTATTTATATTTAACAGGTTTATTGAGCCGGGAAAACAAATTTAACGCTAAAATTATGGTAAATAATAAATATAATAATTTTTTTTCAAAATAAAAACTGAAGCCTAGGGCTCGCGATTATGTTTGCGACTCTGGCATTTTATTGATTCTCTAAAAATTAAATCAATTTTAACTTTCTCAACACGGAGAGAAAACTCGGGGAATTTCTAACAGAAATTCTGGTAAAAATTCATACTATTTCTTATAACGTGGTGACACAGTGGCTTTCCAGTGAAATATAATTTCTTAGTATATTTTAATGTGCCTTGTTTTGGAAATTTTCATAAATATTTTTTGCGTTAAATAACAGAAAACTTGAGTGATTATTCGTATAATTCTCGAAACAAATTCTGTGCTTTATACCATATCGTTGAGTTCAACGACCATATCGTACCGTGCAGCATGGGAATTTTTGTATAGGTAAATAGGAAGACTGACCCTCCCGTACTACCTGTAGTTCCATATCAAATAGTACCTTATACCATGAGCATGGTAAATTTTTCCGTGGAACTATGATGAGAGCTACTATTTTGAATATTTGTTTATTCTACCATATCAAGATATATTCTAGCGTGCCCAGCGTAACTTTTCTGTTAGGCTCATAGTAAAATGTGCGACCTTATATACAAAGTTATGCCTAAATTTTAAAGAGTTTTATACTATGGGCACGGTTATTATTTACATCCAGTTTAAGAGGTATTCAAATAAAAGACTGAATAATTTAACATTCTTTCTGATCATTTATTCGTCTAACAATCAAAATATGGTTTCATTGATGTATGTAATAAAATATTTACTTGGTGGGTACCTATCACCACTACGTAGCGCGTCCTCAGGTTGCGGATAGAGGAAAGGCCCCTGAGGTTAAACA
>JBAGKK010011150.1:0-12054 GCA_037177015.1 Euceroptres primus
CTGTGCCAATCCTTGATCATCAAGATTTATTTACAAAAATAACGTGAAAAATTTATTATCAATGCTTTTTTCCAAAAATTGGACCCTTTAAAAGAGGAAATCTTTCAGCAATAATCTTTAAAATCACGGACTTACTTTTTAAAGACGATTCCCGTTTCATAATTTTACAAAAATGATGAATTTAATCATTTTTAGAAGTAAAAGAGATTACTGATATCATATACTATAGACGGTTAGTAACAGGATACCTCATTTTTCAGTATTTTCTTGAGGTTATAATTTCAATGTATTTAAAAAATATTTGTAAAACTTCATAAATAATAAACATTTACCAAAGTACTTGGTCCCATTTTAAACGTAATCTTTTAGAAAATATTGCTGATACATTGGCAATATTTCACAAATTTTTCTCTTCAGGGGGGCAAGAAGTTCAACTTGAAAATTAAATGAGGTACACATTCAATCAATACTTAGAAAATAATTTTTGGAAAATTAGCTGATTAATTATAAGGGAGAATCTACAAGATTTTAATAAAAAATAGTGCCTACTTTTAGTCCGCTTTTGTTGAATGATGATAAATGTTTGAATTTCCACAATATATATTTTGTCAAGCTCAACTTCTTGCTCCTTAAAGAGAATTTTTTTTTTGAATATTGTGATAATGTCAGCAATATTCTGTAGAAATTTATTTTTAAAATGAGTCCAAGGACTTTCAAAAATATGCTTTCTTATGAAAATTATTAATATTTTTAAAGAACATTGAAATTTGAAGTTGTTTTATCTTTATATAGAATTAACATAATTCCTTCACCTTGGGCTTATTAGACTCCAAATTTTAGTATATTTTGTAGAATTTTTAAGAAAAAATTGCAAACCTCGAATTAAGAAAATGAAAAGTCCATAAGCATAAATGTTGCAAAGTAGGAATCCTGATTACTTAAACTCCATTATGTTTTTACATATTTTTTATTTCAAAAACACCAAAAGTCGATAATTTTTAAGTCAAAGCATTTTGAGCAAACACTCAGGAAAGTAGTATTCTCGAAGTAAGAGAATCATCCTCTCGGTTGATCCTCTTGAAGCAAAATGATGTAAAAAGAATCTTCTTGAGACAAAAGGAAATCCTCTTGACCTCTAAAGTAAGCGGAAATTCCTTTTAAAAAAGGATTCTTCTTACCCCAAAAATATATTATTTCTGTCAGTGAAAGAATCAAAATTTTGAAGATATTAGGGATTAGGATTTAAAATCTTTTTAAACTGTTTTCTAACTTAAAATTTTTAAATTAACTGATTTCAAAGCTTCCCCAATTTACATGCAAATCAATCTTCACCATTTTAATTTTTTAATCCTGTCGCGAGGTTGAAAATAAGATGTATTGAGCGGTAACCAATTGATCTAACATTTCAAGTAGGGCAAGGATAACTATTAGAGTGGTCCAAAAAAAAATTATTTTTGAATTTCAATGTGCACAACGGCCTAACGAGTTCCTTTTTCTACCAAAAAAATATAAAATATTTAAAATCAAATCCATTAATATATAGAGGTCGCGCAAGCCGAATTTGTGTTTTTAAATAGAAATGGATATTTTATTCCTTTATAATGCATGAAATAGTATTTTCTATGCTCAAGAATGATTATTTTTAATAGACGGTTGTTATTTTGTTTTGTATTATTATTATTTCTAGGACAAAAATTTTGTTTATTAGAGAGATTTAATTACTTTTTCTGATTAACTTGCCTTTTTCAATATAGATTTTATATTACTTTCTATAAAAATGTAGTTAGACAATTGAAAATAGTTAAATGGATAATTTCACACAATTATAGGAAAAATTAAGATTTCGTCATACGAATATACATTATACAATATACTAAATATAATTTTACAGTTTCTAATACATTTTTTGAATAAATTGAAATAGGTTTGCAAATGTAATACAAATGTGTTGTATTATCATCCTAATACATACTCATTCTAATAAATTAAACCTCTCAACCTTATTCTATTTAAGGGTCAAAGAAACCATTTAGGATTACGAACACGCTCTTCAATTTAATTTTAGAAAATTATTTCGTTAAGATCGTTTTGCGAGAATTCTAAATATTATCTGATTAAATTTTCCATTTACACAGATTATTTTTATTATAAAAGGAACCATTTAGGCCATTGTGCGATTTGATTTCAGAAACTTATTTTTTACTGTATACTGTATAAAATGAACTCCCCTGTATCTCCGATTGTTTTTTCATTAAGCTTTTGAAAATTTAAAACTATTCACCATTATCTGAGAGAAACTTCTTTCTAAAAAATATGTATTCTTATTTATTTGTTTAGTAAGTAAAATTCGAAAGTTTATGAGTCTACGTCCATTATTTCTGTTACTTATTTTCATTTTTAAAATACCCAAAACATAGTATTTTTAAGAGAAACAATCTTGAACAGAAGAATCGAGATTTTGAGGATATTAGAATTTCAATTGTTATTGTAAAGACGGCACTGTGATCTACCCCCTCGCCTGAATTTTGCTCCCGCATCGCGCTCTTCTCGCGGTGAAGATTGTCGCGCGATTAGTGCGAGCCCCGATGTCACGTGGAAGATGCATTGCTCTCGTGCCCTGGCTGTTATACATATAGGTAGGGATTCTCAGATACACAGGTACATAGGCTGTTGGTCTTATACGGGCCCGTTTATATACGGTAACGCCGTAAGTGCATAATCGCCGATCGCATCTGCTTGCACTTTGCGTCAACCCAAGGCACCTTGCAGTTTGCCCCGACGCGTTGTAGATCCGCGTATCTCAGTTCGCTTCTCTTGCTACCCTCCGCACAGAAAGTCAGAAACGTTCTTGCCACTTGCACCTTCTCTTCTGCTTTCCGTGCAATGCCACGGATGCAATTCTTTCAGAGTGACGAATGGTCACATTGATGAGAGAACAAAAAGTCATTGATACAGTACGTTTTCTGTCAATGACATATTTATCGATTCAACCATAAATTGCAGCTGGAGAAAAGAATACATGAAATATTAAGTTAATTATACACTAGAACTTCCAAGGATATCTATAGGTTATCCTGGGGTTATCCCCAGGTTATTTTTAGGACATCCTGTAGGGCGAAAATGGAAGTATCTGTGGGCCATCCAGAGGATATCCTTGAAATATCCCACTCTTTAAACCTGAATCAGTTACAATTTGTCTCATTCAATCAGTACAACCGAGATTAATTGAAAGATCAGTTATTTTTCAGTTTGACTGATGAAATAGTTAACTTGCCTTTGGTCAAACCTACTAATTGAATTAGTAATGCAAAATGACTAATTTATTTTCAGTCATTATTTCTGCATTAATGATTGTTCAGTCAATTGTCGAACATAACCTCTATCTGTTGACAACTTTTGCACATGACATTGATATCATATTTTCCAAAATATGTTGGAAACTGTTCCAAAATATGTTCCAACTGTTGGAACAAGCATGTTCAAGCGTAACAAACAATTACATAATAATTTATTTAAACATTCTCTACAAATGTTGTAGTGAATAATATGGTGTTAAGTGAATTTTCATGATTTGTATAGGAAAAAGTTATTAAATGTAGTATCTTCTTAATCGAAGATACTAATAATTATTCCTAATAACTTAATTTTTATACGAATAAAGAAGAAGATTCAGAAGTTATTTTTGGAAATAATGGAAATGGAAAATAATATGGAAATAAATATTTGTAAATCCCGCTGAATATCAGTAGAGGTGGAGCCACGCAGTGAGCAATTTGTGAATCCGCAGAAAAATGTGGAGGGAAATTACTAATATTTTTCAGCGTTTTCAGCTTAGCAAATATTTTACAATCGTACTTCAGGTAAGCTGATGTAAGTTTAAAAATTACTCTATTTGATTTTTGTCATAAATTTTATCTCAAACAATTTTACACTGAAATTGAAGTAAATATCATTCTATTCTGAAAGGTTTATAACCTAATATCTTGGTATCTTGAAATAATGATTTTAAAAAGATAAGACGCATAATCTACTATAATTTTTATTTTTATTCTTTGGAATTCTTTTGTAATCTTTCATAACCTCAAAACAAAAAATTAATGATGATTTTTCACTTGCAGGTGACTGATGCTAATTGCCGAAGTTACCATGTTTTTGTCAATATTTAACAAATTATAAAATTACCCTAATTACTATTTATTTCTAAAAATGTAATCACGATTTCATTGATTCTCCTAACTGTAGACCTGAGCTTTTAATTTTGAAGTCAGGAGATTCATGGTAAATTCAGAGTCAGAAATTTTGTAAACTTGATTAAAAGTAAACAGTTAAAGATAATTTTTAAAAAGGCTCACCAAAAGTTTCTGAAAGGAGTTTAAGAACAAAACAATTTCCATAAAAGCTGAGAAGCAAACTGCAAAATTTACTACAATTAGAGATATTATACTTGAAATAAGGGGGAAAAATATGAAAAAAAGTTTAATTTAGGAATATTTAAAAATATTTTTATGAACTCGGTTGTGGAAAATTTTTTTGAAAATTTTTGGAGGAATAAAAGGTTTTTATAATATTTAAATTAGGTATAATTCATTTTAAGTTATTTAAAACAGTAAAATCCTACAGTAACAAAATTTTACAAAAAATATTATCATTTAAAATCTAATAATTTGAAATTTGGTAATATATGAATTAATGTACAACAAATTTTTAATAAGAATAAAGAATTTTATAAGTTTAATATCTTTTCTTGAAATCCAAACTTTTTATTTTTATAATATTTAAAATTTAATTTTTATAATAGGCAAAATATTCGGTTCAATCTGTGGAAGCGACTTTAAAGAGTTTCAATTCCTCTGCGAATGATAACTTAGAAAAAGACGAATAAATAATTTAAGCACCTTTTGTGCAGTATTTCGTTTTTCGTTTATACATAATTATATATTTTTGTCTGTATGCATATTCATGACGTTATTCGTACTTAATACATTTGAATGTATTGTGAATACAGTCTAATAATTAAATTGATTTGATCTCATAAAATTAAAAGTTGTTCATTTCACATTTCATTTTAAAATATAAAAATGTAACAAAGTGTGAGTTAAAGCTGTGAAATCTGTTAATATTTTTAATTGATATTTCGCTTCCGAAATTTTAAATTGTGGAATTTGAAACAATTTTGTTATGAGTACGTGGGTTAAGGTACATTTTTTTCCATAATTACCATAATTTTTGTATTCATATAAGGATTGATTGAAATTCTTAATATTTTAAATTTCGAACGTGTAATATCAATTAAAAATATCAATGGATTGAAAGCTTTCAATTTCTTTTATTTGAAATTCAGCAGGAAAATATGAACCAATGAGGTTCTGCGTTGTGCACATGCGCATCTCTCCAAAAACAACCGATGGATCAGTCATTTTTGACTGAATAATTAGTAGTTTCGCTGCAAGCACCAACTTTCGAAGATTACTGATTGAATCATTCACTTCCGTTTAATTGATTGAATCAGTAGATTTTAACTGATCTTTAGTGACTGACTGCTTGCTTTTGAATCAGTCAAATATCCGTGAATCATTCAGGATATCCGTGGGATATCCTGAATGTATTATGTGTATTATGTATTATTATATCCCAGGATTTTCAGGATATCCCAATTATTGCAACGGTTTACAAATATTAATTACTTCTAAAAATAATATTCACGTGGTTAATTTTGCGCAGTTTGTATTAAGTTTTACAAGTGTCAATTCTTTGTAAAAATAATGACAAATAAAACCTATACCTTTTCATATATGATAAGAATGTAAAAATTAACCTCATATATGTAGGCATCTCAGAAACCTTTCACTTTTCAGTGAAAAAGTAAACGATAACACTGGGAATTTCTCTATATTAACTATAAGTCCTACAAAATCATATTCTTCAGTTTGACAAACAAAAACTATTGTCCTAAAGTCGTTATCAAAGAACAAAAAAATTGATTTTGCGAAAGAAAAGGACCTGTCGGAATTTCATTTGTATTTAAAAACATTTGAAAGTCGGTTGACAAAAATTTGAAAATTAGAAATGAAAATAAAATTATGAAAGGAAATTACTTAATTGGGTAATTAATTACGAAAAGTTTAAGGAGTGTGAGGATGTACAATTAAAAATTAGTTAAAACTGTAATAAAAGACGCTAAAAATTATCTTTGAAGTAAGCAAAAATATGACAGTTTCCTTGTGTGACGTCACTCGAGACACGTAAATCAGCAATTTCATATTGAACAAATTTTAATTTTTTAATTTAACCGTTACAGTCCATCGTAACGATTTATATAATTTTCTGCTACAAGTTAGCAATTAAGTATTTTTTCCTTGAGCACATTCGCAGAAAGCTGAAGAACAACCGTGGGAAGGTATTTATAAACTTTTCCAAAACTTTTGATTATATATATTTCAAGGAGTATCATGAGTGTTACGGTCGTTTTTAAATTGTGTACGCACACAAGTTTTCCTTTTTAATTATGATTCCTCTCATAAGAAAATGAGCACAATGGTTTAGATTGGCCTTTACCCTCTATTATTACTTCAATTTTGAGTTTCAATAAGTTTTTATCGCGTGCGAGCTGGCGTATTTACAAAAAGTCTGCAAATATAAGCGTTACGGTCGAAATGTCAAAATTCGAGGGACATACTTTTGAAGCCTGTGATTTGGTTCGTATTGAACAAAATGCAGATTCTCGTGAATAAACATGATTCTGCTTTAATTAGCTTGAAACAGATATTTTGTTTTATAGCCTTATCTTATTTCGTCATAGAGTTCAAGCATAAAAAGCATATAAAAATGTGGATCGGAACAAGCTGACTTCATTAAAAATCGAACATTTAAACTTAAATTACTTTTGATCTAAAGAAGAAATCTTTTTAAAACCATTTGTGCAGTATAGTTTACACTATAATACATACCTTAAAACAAAAATTAATTTGATATTTATTAAAATTACCTAGATATCTTTGAGGGACACAATAGTGAAAAGTTCCTGAGATATTCCCACGTATGGTTTAAAAGTCCCTCATAAAAAGGGATAACGACGGGATACATCCCAATATATCCATGGAATATCCTTCGGATATCTAAAGTGATATCTGGTAATATCTTATAGGGTGGAAATACCAATAACCATGGGACATCTTGAAGATATTCCGAGATATCCTGGAGATATCATATATATTTCCCAATTTTATAAATGTAAGATGTATTATTGTAATGCAAAGGGATAGCTCTGGGATATCACAATTTTATGAAAAGAGGTATCTATAAGATACCTGAAAAATGTCCCAAGAATATCCCTGATAGGATGCTCCGTTTAAAAAAGGTTAAAAAGAAGTGAATCAATCACACGACGCATTCTTTTGTTATTATAAAGGTTGATTGCTTTCATTTCCGTGATTATTCTTGTGGATTTAAAGTGGATTACATTTTTCTAGACTCCTTTTATCCAAGTTCACAGTTATGCATGCTTTTTAATTGTGTAAAATAATTGTAATCATACATAGGCTATATAGGATAACTAGACGTGAAATGTATGTTTTTAGGTTGACAACCGCGTAGTGAGTATAGTGTGTAGTGTGTATAAATTTAAGATTGATTATTTTTAAAATATTTTCGACGGATTATATGTGGTAGAAAAATCATCTTATAAAGACTATAAAGAACACAAATGTGACACAAATATAAAGAAATATTATATGTATGTATGAGCTCGAACGATATTTAAAATTTATTACAAACATTCTGTTACATTTTAAAGAATAAGAATCAGAACATTTTAAAACTAAAGTTAATGTAATTAATGTAATTCACACATTAATAAAATTTTTCTTTCAGTTTAAATTTCAACTTATCATTTCATTTTATCAGCAGAATATTTTAGAGATGTCCTGGGAACATTCAGAGGACATCACAGGGATATTTATAGTATCTGTGGAAGATATGTAAGATAACTTAGAGATATCTTGCGGACATCTTGTTCATATAGAATTAAGAGAGTTATTGTGTTTTCGAAATGTTTAAAACAGAAAATTCCAGTTAATTCTGAAAACGACGCAAGGTACGAAAAGAAGTAGAAGATTAAAATTGCTTTCCTGTACGTTCTAAATATCTCGTCTGATTTTTGAAATATTAAAGAAAAAATATAAAATAAAAAACACGTGTATTTCGGTTAAGACACTTATTTTACTCGAAATTGTGGGACTTTTATAGACTCGGATTCGGAATTCATTTTAACGCCGCTTTTTAACAGTATGTATTTAGTTGTAAAGACGTATATTTAGGTGTAAGAAATGGGTAAATCACGTGTATTTTAAGTGTAAGACACGTGTAAACGAAAGTGTACACGTGCTATTACACGTATATAAAACGAACATATCGCACGTGTTTTACACCATGTATAATACATATATTTATGTGTTTTACATGCGTAAAACACGTATATGTGTACACGTGTTTTGGACTGTGTTTACACCATTTGTGTTCCTTTTGGGTTGTATTAGTTGGGTTGTTTTTTGAAAACTTACAGCACTTTCTAAAACTTTAGGAACACATTTTCCGTATCCATAGCTATTGATTAAATAAAAGAAAAGATCGATTTTTCGAAGCTTATAAAACAGGTTTCCTCCTTAAAGTACAAATATAACTAAAATTTCAAGTACTGATAATTGAAAGGCATTTGTAACTGAAAATTCATTTATGAAAACCTTTTCCTTTTTACTTTTATATGCTAGAGTAGTAGTTTTAATTTCTCTCAATAAACAAATTGTACAGACTTTATCATTGTATAATTGTTTGTCACTTTACACGTATTCAATTTTCGGATTCGAACATGTTTTTAAGATAAATAATTCACCTAAAAAGTCAAAAAACTTTATCAAAGTGAAACCTAAAGTGAATGATTCGAATTCTTAAACTGAATTTTAATGATTAAAGTGAAAGTTAATGGGAAGATATTTTTAAATTATCATGTTTGAATTTTAATCCACATCATGTACTTGAAATGTCAATCACGTGAGTGGAAAAAACTTCCAGTACTATGTAACTGAAAATTGAGTCAGTGTTTTCTAACAGTTTAAAATGTAAAAGAAACTCTTCAATCTCTTGAGCAACATATTATATTCTATGTGATGTATATTCACAGAAAATCCCAAAGTATCATTTTAATTTGCAGCAAAATGAGAATTCGAAAAGCAAAAGACTGTGACAAAAAAATAAATGATCCACTTTAGATCAAAATATTATTGCTGCAAATTAAAATAATATCTCACGATTTACTATGTTAATAAGGTACTAAACTGTTGAATAAGTCGATCTTGTTACAAGATATTAATCAATCCCAAGAATTTAGCATCCACAAATGATCGATTAAACACGAACAGGGCAATATCTGATGAAATTAATTATCAATATAAATTACTCCAAGAAAGTGGATACTATCTCAATAAAATTCGTACACGCTTTTTTGTAAGAATTGCACCATTCAGACCTTCACACCTGCTCGCGCGTTCCAGCAAACTAAAGGATGTTCCGCGTAATTGGATCTCGCGTCCAATAAGTTTGCCGAACTTATTTATTTCCTCTGTCTTACAACTGAAAGACCTACAGCAGCCAAAAGGTGGTGGAGGCTCACTGAACAAATTACCCTCATTTCGATAAACTACCACTTACTTAAACACGTTTTCGCTCACTATATGTATACCCTCATGATGCCCTGCAATTCATTATCCTTAAAACCTCTTATACCCATCTATATTATCTTTTTAGTGATAAAAGTTACAATTGAACCGAACGTGGAAGTTAACGAAGAATTGAATAAATATACCTTCATGTGCATAAAAGTACGAATATTCAGTTCTTTCTTTCTATAAACTAATATAGGGGAACGTATATTTCATATAACCTACAACATTTGCATATTTAAATTTATTTTCCTCTTCGTTCTAATGGATCGACCTTTTCAGTACACTTTTGTGTAAATTTACCAGCAGATGTTTGAAAACACCAAAACAATAACTTATAAGAAAAAAAATAGGTTTTAATATAAAGTGGAGTTCATAATTTATTCACCAAGATCATTTTTATAGTCATATACTTGTATTCTTTCAGAGACAGATTACGAATTATAAACTATGTATTTTTAAGAGAATTTATTGTTAGATATTTTTTAAACATTTACAGAAGCATTTCACTTAAGATAAATTATGATATAATTTAAAAATGTGAGTTTCTATTAATATCTATAACATTAAATCACTCCAGTGAAAATTCGGACTCATCGAAGTACAAAAATAATTCTGCTATATTTTTCAAGTCTGTGTATGGTGCGTTCGCAGCCACAATGTGAAGGAATATCTGGCGTGGATTCCCACCCTCGTATTCAGCAAAGAAAGGCCCCAGTGCATATGTAATCGGGAAGACGTTTGTATGGCAAGACGATGGCAGTTCTATCGCTGCTAGCAATTTCTGTGTCCGGTGCAAGTTTCAAACCTTGGACGCAGATGTCCGCACTCAACAAAAATTAAAAATCACGGCACGAGTTCCTGTTGTCCGTTAAACATACAAGGAGAGTCCTGCCTTCCGGAATGAAGTTTTTTGAAATAGTTCTCCAGCTTTTCAATTTCAAACTTTCATTCTTAAGGTAAAACGCCCTAGTAATCGTCATCTTATATATCAGTAATCGTTTCCCGATTAATCTTATTTTTTAAAGGATTTATTCTTGATATTCATTGGTTATGCTAATAAATAATGCTAAAGAACATTCTTGCAATAACGTATTAGTAACGGACATGTCCGTTAATAAATACTTCTTTAAAGACCGTTTATGGTCATTTCTTTAGATTATACAGAAATCACAGTCTCTATTTTTGCTACATAGAGAACTTTTTTACTGAAAATAGAGAATCTCGTTTGCAAAAATAGAGGACTTTTAGAGGAAGACATTTTTTTATAACAGTAGAATAAGTGTACCAATCAAGATTATTAAAAATATTAATAGTTTGTACATAAACACTTATAAATATTTTTAAATTTATTACTATTATTTATTATTTTTAATTTAAATTTCTGGACGTTTTTTAATAATTAAGTTTGTAATCTTAAGGATGTTCTCGCCGTACAGTCAAGCTTTGAATTAATCAAATCTTTAGATTGATTTATAAAATTGAAAAAAGTAGACCTACAGTCATTCTTAACAATTTTTGAGAAGCAAGGTACTTTAGAAAAAAATAGTCTGGGTCACAATAGATTATTTAAAAATAGTTCTTTGGTTTTTTGTGTTTTTTCTTCAGTTTTAGAACAAAATCTTAGTTTTTATTGAATTTTATTGGGTATTATTTATTATTATTATCGCTTTATTCCTTAAAAGTTTATTTACAATTCTATTTGGTACGATTTTATAGGAATTCTATAGCTATTCATATTAAAATTTTTTTTAAATAACAAAATTTTTAATAAAAACCTACGAAATAGAATTTTACAGAATTTTTTAAAGAAAAAAAACAGAGTTATTGATAATTAAAATTGAATAAAAATTACAATGTTTATACTTTTCTCCAAACAATAGGAAATAATAAAAATCCAAATAACTATTTTTAAATAAAGAATGATAACCCAATTATTTTTTTGGACTGAGTTTCTGTTTCTCTTCTAAAATTCGTTACAATTATAAATGAACTAAATCAAGATAAAGATTTATTAATTTATTGCTTAACTGTGTGGAGAAAACATCTTTAAGATTAAAACTCTCATTTGTAGTCAACTAATTCCAGTCATTAAATATGAAAGTTACAAAGCTTGCAATAAAAAACAAATTAGAAAGACCAAAGATCATCTTATAACTTTTTCTACATTTTAAAAGCACGGCGATATCCAAATATTGCAAACTGGATAAACTATGATCTTTCTTTATCAAGATTCATAAATTGAGCGGTTTGGTGCAAGAACAACACTCATCGTTGAGTTATGGGCCGGGCTCGGGGGTAGATGGTCCTCAATTCAATGCTATTAAAATCCAGTTTGAAC
>JBAGKK010011161.1:0-12054 GCA_037177015.1 Euceroptres primus
ATATATATATATATATGTATATATATATATATATGTATGTATATGTGTAGGTGTATTGTTAACACAGAGCCATGCCGAATTAATAGTTTATTGCAAAGGTTTTGTGACTGAAAATTCTTAGAAAAATTTTAATAAATTTAGTATTTTTTTATAAATAAACTGATTAAGGTAAAAGAATTAGTCTGATAAAGACAAAATTTTAATTAACTTCTCTTTGGTTTAATTTTAGTTTTCACTTAAAAATAAATTTGCTTCGGAGAAAATATTTTATTGAAATATTTTCTATTAACGAAATTTAAAAATTGTTGTCAAAGCCGAAGTGAAGCTACTTTTGTGTTTTATAAATTTATAATTTAATTTTTAGTGGAATTCAAACTGTGTTTAAAGTTTCCTTATGAACTTTTTAATCATTTATTTTGTTTCGCACAAATTTTTAGATCATCAGACTATAAAGTAAAAGAAGTCAAAAGTAGTTAATAGTTATAAACAAAAATCAGCTTTAATGCTTGAAAATTCGATAATTGCCATAGTGTTCTGCATTTTGCATGTGAGAAAAGAAGTTTGTTGAAAAACTTGTAATGCGATAGCGATTTAATAAGAAATAAGACTGTACGAAGTGGCTTTATAGGAAATTATCGCTAGTGTTATTCATGAATAAGCCTAACAGAAGATTTGCCTTGATTCGATAAATACCAGAACTTAGAATTTTAGAAGACAATAACTTTCCTAGAAGCGCCACTCCTTTTTGATTGTGATTATCTTTTCGCTTAAAAATTTAAAGTGATCAAAAACTAGAGTTCCTTAATTTTCTATTAACGTAAGTAGCAGGATTTAGGTTTGGAAAAATTATTATGTTTCTCAAACACTATTTAGAGAAAAATACAAATTGAAACAAAAACATAAAATGTACTTTAAAGCAGGATTTTTTAGATTAAGGTTTTTAGATTTTACTTAAGGATTTATTAATAATTTAAGATTTTACTTAAGGATTTAAGTAAAATCATAGAAATCGAAACTTAGTCTTGACTTATTTAACTCGTACTTTCACCTAGAAATCAAAGCTTTGCATTTTGCGATAGAAATATTTATACTTCTCTCACTATTTAGGAAGACATGAATTCGTTTTATCTTAATCACTTTTCTCAAACTTATATCTGTAAAGTGAAACTAAAGTTACTATTTCTTTCTTTCTTTTTTTTTTTTTTGAAATCTTTCTCTCGGCGTAATTATAAAAAGGCTCAAAGAAAATAATTCATTGTTATTGAATGGTTGTTGTTATTATATGATTATTATATTATCAAACTTTGGGTGGATCGAAATAAAAATTATATAATTTCACATTTTAATCGTGTGATGTTGAAATAATTTATCCTTGGTTCATTTAAATTATAAGCAGTAAACATCTGGGTGTGCCTATAAAATCTGTACATTTCTGGAACGCGTTATTCAACGTGCTTTGCTAATTTCCTGCTTGTTAGTATATCGGGCGACAAGCGCGAAAGCACTTCAATATCGCTGCGTTGCGTGAAATTCAATCGGTTTTATTCCGGAAGATCAATTACAGCAGAAAAAAAATTTTTAAATCGTAGAATTCCAAGAAAAACTTAGACTTCGAATAAAATTAAATCATAAGGATCGTATTAATTTGGAATGCTAGGATTATAAATTCTCCCCACAATGTCCAAGTTCACAAAATGCAATCAGTGAATAAATTTCAGCCAAGATATTCAAAATTTAAAGCATAAAATACCGATAAGCAAGAATTTTTATTTGAATGACTAATTATATTTTTTAGTTCCAGGAAATTTCTCTGAACTAGGAAATGAGCTTCAGATTGATGAAGGCTTACAAAATGAAGTTAATTATTTTTTTTTCCAGTAGTAGAAGTGAAGAGTTAAAAATGTGGAAGAGTAAGAAGTGTTTGGCAGGTTTGTGGACAGGAGAGATAAATTAGGAGGTGAAACCAGCTTCTGTTTATGATTACCATAAGTGAGGATGGTTTAAAATCATAAATAATCATTTTGTCTCTGGAAAAAGATTAAGTACAGCTGACATTTTCGTTTCGCTGATGGTTAGAAATGTGTCAATATTGACGCATCGGAGTACCGTAAGGTGAGAACGATTTCCTGGTCAAAGCAATACGAGACTTTGATGTTGTAACATTGCTTCGTGTGTAGTCCATTGAAAATTGAACAATCTGTCGTTCACTGCAGTACATCAGTGCAATTCTAATGAAAATTGAAGAAAGGGTCTTCAATGGATTTTTCAAACCAGAGAAACTTTATCAGAAGGATTCCTTTTTAAGTGGAGTTTCAGGTGAGTCAATGGAGATGTTTTAAATTTCTGTCCAAAGACAAGAAATTGCTTTATTAAGATTTCCAATTCTGAAGAGATTTTGATAGTCTGCTTCCATTGGGATATATTTTTTTAATTATTGGAAGTAAATATTGAATATTGAAACAATGGATAAAACGAAAAACAATATTTCTGAAAGGATTACAAAAATTTCTTTGGAAATTAAAATGCAAGATTGGAGAAATCTTTTAGTTTCATAAGCTTTTTGCCATTTTGATGATAAACGATTCGAGTAACTGGTAATCATGGCAATGGATAATTAATACTTACTTGTAAAACGATTTGTTGACTACCTTCTGCAGGTGGTTTTAATTATCACTTGTGTTGAAACTAGAGTTAATTAGCTTTCCTTAATTAAAAGCACTTTAGCACCTGATTGTGAATGATTTATTCTAAAACTTACAGTACATGTTATTTTAAAAGAAACCTATTTAAATCGATGTTAAAATTCTATTATAGTCTTAAAGATGAACTTAATAGACAGATCCTTGTAAAAATTATAAAACTTTGGCTATAATAATTTAAAAGCTAAATATAATAAATAATAATTTATTGATGAAAAATTATTTCTTCTTTTTTTGAATCTACTAAAGGAATTTTTTTTTTTATAAATCTATGTGTTTTCTTCTGAAAGAATTTTGTTATACCCAAGCTTTGTTGGATTTCGTTCACACAGTATTGAACTGTAGTTGGTTGTTTCTTTATTAACACCTTTCTGGTTTTTTAGCTGTGACTGACCACTTCGTTTACACGACCTACTTTTATTTCAGAATGCAGTTTTTGACTTTTGTGGTCATTTTCTTTTACGTTGCAGAAGTAGTCCAAAAAATTATTTTATAGTGTTATAATTGGCTTTGATTTTGGAAGACATTGAAGACAAATTAAAAATTTCCATTTATGTTGGAGAAATGTGTATCAGCAAAAATTATTATAAGAGAGCAGGGGTTTAATTATACTTTCAAATGTTAATATTAAAAAGAAAGTTAAATATATGAGGATCACAAGTAAAATTAATAAGCTAAATGAACAATATTTTTTAGTAAACCTTTGAACATCATAACAATGAAATAACAATTTTTGAAAGAATTTAGTATTAGAAAAACACTTCACAAAACTGCTTTTAGTAATAACTAAATTATTTCAAAGGTAGTCAGAATGAAAGAAATTCATTTTAAGATACAAGAAGAATTTAAACTGATTTCAGTGAATCATTTTGATAAAATTTTATTTTAGTCACACGTACTCTATAACGTAAAATAAAATTCTTCCATTCAAGTAATTATATTAAGCAGTTATAAATTAAATTAGATTTGTCTTTATAATAATATTAAAATTCTTCAAGGAGGAGGGAGCTTAATTTCTCTGGATTTGAGAATCATTTATTTTTATCAAATTTGTTTAATAACAAAATTATAGAAAATATAAAAGCCCTAATACTTTCTGAATTGAGAGAAAATTTATTAATAATGCTAATAAATAATTTAAAACAGAAATGTTGTTTTAAGAATTGGATTAATTTTAGCAAACTTGGGAAGATGATTTTGAAAATGAATTTTTATCAATATTCTGAATCATAAATTAGTTTTTTATATACTAGAAAATGTTTTCTATTTTAAAAAAAGCGTTTTGACGACTGGATAAAAAAATCTGGTAGCAGAAACCTGTGTTAAAAAAAGTTTAGGGAACTCTACAGGTTGGAGGGACATTCGCATAGGAACTCTTGTCCAAAGCAGGAGGTTTTTATGGTCTTATGCGTACCTCCTACGTGTTTCGCGTACCGATTAATTATTCTCCATTGGCTTCTTCCTCGACACTCAAATGCGGTGCCGATGGCAACGATCGTCATTGTTACGAGTCGTCAAACCCTGCAGGAACTTTCTCTGCAACGGAACATTGTAAGTTGTTGGGGTGCTTACTAATAGCCTTTACTTTTTTTTTTTTGCTAAAAAAAATCCTCGAGTCTTGGCTACAAAAACCTGGAAGTGATAAATAAGAGTAACGTCAAAGGAAATAATTATTTAAACTACAGTACCGGTCACAAATATGAGACCACCTGTTTTTTGTGGAATGCATAAGTTCTCCTAATATTTATAATCTACGAGATAAAAATTTTTTCTCAAATAATGCGAAAGCTATTGAAATTTTGCGTTAAATAAGCCCAAATTGAAGTAATTTTGTCAATTCTGTAAGACAGTAGTGTAAAAATAGTGCATTTTTCGATTTTTGTTAAAACTTTCAATAAATTACGAAATAACATCTCTTAATGTCCTCAGGCTCATTTTGAAGACAAATCTCCATATAATTTTATGATTGTACTCTCTAATTCTTTCCCTCGATTCTGTCAAAGACTGAATGTGCTTACGGTAAAAAGTTGTAAAATTTCAATAACGTATTTATAAAAAAATATTTAAAATCAGTCTATATTACGTTTTAATACATTTTATTAGAATACATAGGAATATTAATTTCTATATTTTATCAAATTAATTTTTCTGAGTACTCGCTTTATTTGAAGTTTTACAACATTTTTGTTTCAAGTTGAGTCTTCGGCAGAATCGAGAGAAGAAATTAGAGATTTCTTCATACATTTATAAAACTCTATGGAGATTTATCTTTAAAATGAGCCCAGAGGTATTTAAAAATGTTAATTATTTCATAAGTTACTGGAAGTTTTTGAAAAAAATAAAAAATGCACTATTTTTGTAAAACTTTCTTACAAAATTGACAAAATCACTTCATCTTGGTCTTATTTAACAAAAAATTTTGATAGCTTTCGTATTGTTTTGTAGAGAAAATTTCATCTCATAGATTATAAAAATTAGGAGAACTTATGCATCTCACAAAAAACAGATGGTCTCATATTCGGGACCAATACTGTAAATTTGTGAATGTAAAGCAACAAAGTATGAAAAAAACTGGATTTCAAGAAAATAATTTTAATAAAAATATACAGCAAAAAATAATGTCGTTATTATAATATTTATAAAAATAACAATTTTTCAGATTGTTATAAGAATTGTTTATTTTGGATTTAGTTATAGACTAATATTTATTCTGGACTGAAAATGAAAAGAAAAAAATGAAATTCCTTCTTTGTGGAGAGAATTTGTAAGAGTGATTTATTTGCATCAGTTGTGCAAAGGAATGCTACAATTTTTGATGTTTTTCTTTGTTATTAAAATCGATATTAGTCATGTTTCTTGAAAATCAAAGGACTCGTTCTTCCACGGTTTTCAAAAGCCCTCTCACGTTGGTATGACTTTCATTCATCAGGTGGAAAAAGGGTCTTTTGTGACACCAGTTATGTGGGCTATTGTACTCGAGTCTGTAAATAGGGAGATGCCGGTGGTTCATGAGACTAGACCTGCTTCAAGAAAATAAGATCAAGCTGTGTTTTTACAAAATTTTTTTCAAATACGTTTTTTGAGTTCATTAACTAAAATTGTCTTTTATTTTACTTTGAGATAGATATTATTTTTATTTAAAAAAGTATTTGATACAATGACGATTATGTCATATTCATTTTATTATTATATTATTATATTACTTCATATTTAGGATTGAGGGTTTTTTATATTGGGCTTTTTTATAATATTATTATAAAATCATTTTAATAATGGGTTTTCAAGAGAGGTATTTATTCCATTTTTTATATTTAATTGTAATTTTGCCTCTTCTGCATTTTTTTGCTCCAATTGTTATTGTAAATGGATTTTTAAATTAAAAATAATTGTAAACATCTGTGGAGTTGCATGAACCTGAAATTTGAGAGAGAAAAGAGTATAATAGTTTATTCAGCTGCTTTGATAAAATCGAATATTTTGTGCCACCTGAGGTGCTTTGAAAGGTGACACATTAGGCATATTAATGTTTCTTAAGATGATCTTCCATCCCTTTGAATCTCGATAGTCAGTTTCACTTAAATATGCGCATTCAAGTTGCAATTGATAATCTTTTAACCAAATAATATTCCTGTAGAATTGATTATAAAATTACAGAATAGTAAAATTCAAAAAATGGTTATAACTTAATATTTCTATGAGCTTAAACCTGTTGTTAATTCCTATTAGAATATTCTTGAGGAAATACTTGTGTTAATTTTGGACAGAATTTACGTGAGGAAATACGCGAGTATTTCAAAATTTCCTGAGGAAAATCGCGAGAATTTTTAAAATTCCTCAAAGAAATCTGCGAGATTTTTCTCGGGGATACTTTCAATTTTTCAATAGGGATTATTCATTTAAATTGAAATAAGTACATAGTAATGTTCGATTAAATATTTAAATAATTAATTTAACAAATGAAATATTCAATCCTTCACATTAAAAATTTAAATTAAATTCTAAATCGTAATGAATATGACTTTCGATAGTTCAGGTATTTTTTCTTGTAAAACAAATGCGTCTTTAAGAAGGCAATCATTGATCGATTCGCTACATTCCTGTTAGTGATGTGCAAGGAATGCACAATGCGAAACTTATCGACCAATGAAAACGCATTTGAAAGTACAATTTAAAGAATAAATAAATAAAATAGAATAATAAAAAAATAAATCCAATTATTTTAAAAAAAGAACGTTTGATTTTAATTTTAATACTCATATAATCATTGAGAAAATTCATCATAGTAAAAAAGAATACTTAAAATTGTTCCACCTTAAAATGATTTGGATTAAATTCAGTAAAATTTATTTTAATTTAAGCAACATTGGCCTAAATTTAATACCACATCATCTGAGTTTCAGAGTTGAGTCTTAAATTCAGACAAATTTTATTTAAAATCAAATCCATTTTGCTTAAATCCAGACAAATACTGAATTTAATCCAAACCATTTTAATATGGAACAATTTTAAGTATTCTTTTTTACTGTGATATTTTCTTCATACTTACCTACTGATTTATATTATGTTATGATCAGAAAATTAAATTTCTGAGAAACCATAACAAATTCCATTTTGTAAAGTAATTTTTCAGTCCAAGGAAATGAATTCGTTCTTGTATTTTCACTATTACAGATTGCAATGCTTACATAGAACTGCAAGGTTTTAATTAATTTTCTTCCATGACAAAATATTTAGAAGAGTTACATTTTTACAATTTTTAGGAATTTACATTTGATGTGAATTTATAATTTATTTAATTATAATAAACAAACTCAATGATATGTTTTAATCCATCTTAGAGAATTCATGGAATCAATATAATTTTAAATTGATTGATGTTTTTCTAATATTGAGAAAACATAATAAAAAACATACTTTTGTGCTTCTTTTTTTTTGTATCTAGGCAGTGAATTTAATATAGGTTGATGTAAGTTTCTATATTTGCTCTCTTGAAATCTGTATGGGACTCAGGATCCCCTGTTTACAACCAGATGATTCTGCATTCCAAAACGTGGGTGCTATAAAAGATTCAAAACAATGCTAAAAGCATCCAGTCAGTTTGAATTCCGAGTTCACAAATTAACTCTAAAAGAAAACTATAAATAAAAAATAAAAACTAAACAAGATGACATTATTATTTCTGTAGAAAAATCTTAACTTTTTAAATTGCATGGGAGAAAGAAGTATTAGAAACTTCATCAAATTTTTGTTAATAAATTTTATTAAGTTCATTTCTCGTTTTAATTTACAATTTTAAACTAATTTTTAATATAGTAACCTAAGAAATGAATTACTTTACCCATTTTCCTCAGGTTGTTTTATAAAAGTTCGATTTGTACAAGTTGCGTTTTTAGTCGAACATTTCCTCAACTTTTGAGCTGTAGCACAAAAGTTGAGGTTTGCGCATTGGAGAATTAGATACATTTTTTTAAATGTATTTTTTTCTATATAAAAACATATATAAATTTAGGTGCGTGGTACAATGAGTATGATGTCATCAGACTAGGTTTGGTATTTGGTACACGGTTTGCGTGATTCGCATAAGAAACTCGTTACAACGCCATGGCAAACGACTTAGTTCTTTGCCATATCCGGTCAACGCCGCCACCGGAAGTCACGAAGTCGAGGGACTCTTCGGATTGTTGGAGCTTCCAATATCCAATGCCACTCTCTCCAAGACTTAAATTCACTCTTTAATTAAATTCGACACATAAGAATCATACAAATTTAATATAAAATAATGTAACTAATAAAGAAATCATAAAATCCTGAGTTTTATTTTCAAAGAACGTTTTTAAATTATAGAAATTTACTAAATACTATTAAGTATTCTTAATTAGTCTAATTTATTATATTCTTATAAAAGAATATAATCTAAATTTACTAAAAATATTTAAATTTAATGAAATTAAAATTGATTAAATTAATATAATTAAACCTGTTATTAAAAGATGAATATTTTTAAAATTGGAGGGAGTTAATAATAATATAAAAAATAATAAAAACTAAGATAACTAATTTCTAATTCCCGGGATTTTTTTATACGGGGATATTGATACCAGTTTTTTATATCTTCAGCTCATTTCTGAAGTTCAATTATTGCAGAAACCAAAGAAGGATATCAAGAATCAAAATTAAAGAAAATGATGAAGTATTAAATATTATAAATAAAATATATTGAGAATATTTCTAAGTAGGGGAGACCATAGTACATAAGATAAGTTCAATTAAAGATAAGTACAATTAAAATTCAGAATAAATAAAGTAATAAGGTAAATAATTTATTTATTAATTATTCAATTGTTGTTAACTATTATCTTCTCTTGATTTTTATTTACTGGACTGGTACTCCCTGCATTTTTAATTCAAATGGTGTTTAAAAAATATTTGTTAGTTTTGGATCATCCTCAACTTTATGGTTGAGGATGATCAGCAATTTTTGGCACTAGATTACCAGGACGTGAAGGTGTGGTACTTCTTTTTTTATAGTATTTTTAAGATTTTGTTTTAAGTATGGGAAAAAATGGAATAACATGTGTATTTGTGAAAATGAAGAGGACAATTGAAAAACGTTCATTGCTTGCTTAAAAGAAACTGACAAGTGAATTTGTCGGACCAATGGAAGAAGAGAAGAAATGAGGCATCCTCCCCCCTAAAATGCGTCGCGACATCCACGTCCTTGCTCCACGTCTTCAGCGGCTCAACGCCTACGCTACCAGTTCTTCGGCGAGTCTCTTCCCTTCAGTCTCGTGACTTAGGATTAGTGCTTTTGACAAACTCGTTTCTTCAAACTGACTATGAAAATATAAGACCTAACTTCAGGTTTAGTTTTTCTTTCATTAGAATTATTCTCGAATCGTTTGGATATATTTGAGAAAAAGAAAGAACCTTGGATGCAGTGCATGGATTTTTCAAGTATTCGAGAAATTAATTTTTATTTATGTTAGATAATGAGAACAACAATAATTCAACGCTAGAAGACACTTAAAATCGATAAAAGGTAAAACACTTGTTTCAATTTATAAATACACTTTTTTATCAATTATTATTTGTGAATTGTAAGAAATATTCCTTTTGAAAACCTGTTCCTTTTTCATTGAAGGGAGAGTATATTTATATTTCTGTTTCTTAAGAGGGATTTTTCTAAGTAAATATTTTTTAACTTTGTTTTTTAACATTAAGTTTTCAATTTCACTTTTTAAATTTCAAGTTCATGGAAAATTATGATCAAGTTTACTGAATATAAAAACCACGTGTTCAGGAGGAAAGAAACAGTTTAATCTCATTCAGTTTTCATTGAATATTTAATCAGTATTCGTATTTCTTATCAAAAGTGTTATTTGTTCTTTACTTTATTTTGCTTTATTGTATGAACTCCAATTATAAGCCACATTTCATTCAATAGAAAAAAAAACTTTCTCAGTAATTTTGTACTTATAGTTGATTTTGCTGATTCAGAAAATGTAGGCTGAATCAACAATTTGGATAATTCCACGAAATTTTGTTTTAGCTGAAGCCAGTATTCTTAATCAATAGTAATATTTTTGGAGTGTTTACTGAATGTGTGATAAGAATTAATTTATTCAAAAACAATTTTATTTGGTTCAAGTCCATAGTTATCGAACATTCTAGTTTCTTTCTTATATAAATAGCATTCTTATAAATATAATTTAAGCTATTAGAATATGTAATTTATTATTATTATAATTATTATAATTATAATAATTATTATTGTTATTTGGTTTTTAAAGAGTTTTAAAATTATAATAGTGAAGTGATTTAACTTTTTGCAATATTCTACGTTTTCAAAAGACTATTTTTACTTTTCATACTTCATACTTTAATATTAGGTGCCCATCTTCTTAAAAATAGCGTAAAAATAGCAGAGATATCAGATTAAAAGTGTACAAAATAGATATCACTTTTTAAGTATGTAACACTAAGATAGCAATAGTCAATTTATCAAAGAATGTGAGTGATATCTTATGACTCAATAATATTGGGTGTCTTTCTTCATAAATGAACATACAATCTTAACTGGTTTCATTTCAAGTAAATTTTTAAAAAATTTTTGGTATAAATTTATGAGAAATGGTAATCAATAAACTAATTTCTATTTGAAATTTTTTGAAAAGTTAGGAGTACATACAATTAGCAAAACTTCTAAACGAGTCTAAAGGGATACCTAAAAATTAAATAAAAGTGAAAAATTATTTAATTTAGAATTTATAGACATAATTATTGTAGAATAAAGAGTCATTTTAATTTTTTGTGCTTTACAGATAAATTTAATGCAATTCAAAAATAAAAACTGGGCGCCTCGAAGGCAAGATGTCGGCATAGCTGATGTCCTTTGAAATTCGGCTGTGTCACATCCAGCCAGCCGAACGTCCAGGCTTCAACATAAAATTTTTAAATCCATGAAAAAAAATCCTACTCCAATTTTCGACAATTGATCTCGAGATTCAGCATCAAAGGGAGTATAAAACAATATGGGTTTGTGATAGAATTAATTATTATATTTTCTAAAAGCTTCCAAAAGAAGCTCTCTTGAAAGCTCATTAATTATTTATTAATAACATTATTTATTTTATATAAAAATATTTTACTATTTTTTTATTAGCATATACGTATAGTGTGAATTAAGCACGTGCTCAGTTTTTGAATGATCCGGATGTGACGTAAAAAGAAACATCGAGTATCGAAATAAGAACCTTATAAGTATTTCTTCGAGGGCACAAATATTTCACTATGAATATTAATCAGGCTTTTGCATTTATACTGTTACCCTTTACGGATAAAAATTATTGAGCAAAAATAACTTGCAAAAGTATTGCATTCATTAATCAATACATATTTTTCAATATGTATTTAATATCAATATCAATTCTGTGGAATATTTTCTCTTCCTATTATATGGGAAAAGGTTATTAAATAATATAGCAAATTCTTCTAGACCATTTGTTTATTTTAAATTGATCAAAAAACTTTATTTTGTATAAAAATCTTTTATTTATTTTATTTATTTAAATATTATCCCAGACTTCAACTTCATGTTCCTCAATTCAATCAAATTCAATTTAGGTCTTTCGAAACGGAAATTTTTGAGAAATAAAAATCAATACTTGAGGCTTTCTAATCAATGAATTCAACTCAGGTCTTTTGAAATGGAAATTTTTGAGAAATAAAAATCAATACTTGAGACTTTCAAATAATTATTTCAGAATTTAATTATTTTCATAATTGAGGGTGCCCATTCTAAAACAACCGAGGCGCTCGGACGAGTAGGAAAGGGAGGGGATACAGAGGTCAAAGT
>JBAGKK010011172.1:0-12053 GCA_037177015.1 Euceroptres primus
TCAATCAATAAATAAACATTCTTGAAACATAACCTAATAGTTTATTATAAATTAATAAATTGTTATTAACAATTGTACTGTTATAAACAATGGTAGGTGATTTTTGAGTGGTTTTGAATATTTATTAACCGATTTTCGTTTTTAATCCAATTTAAAGTAACATAAACAAATGCGCAATTTGAGCAATTTTTGAGTGTTTGAGGTACTTTTTTTTTTAAAGTGCTTTGTTTGACTTGGGATAAACAATGTTGCAATTTCATGACAATTTTGTGATTGTTATGAACAAATTTTATAAACAAATGCACAGTTTAAGCAACTTTTAAGAGTTTCAGTTACTGTTTTTTTAACGTACTTTGTTAGTCTTTCCAGTGATACTTTTGTAAACTATATTGTTATTTCATGACAAATCTCATTGTTATAAACAAATTTTATAAACAAATGCACAGTTTGAGCAATTTTTGAGTGTTTGAGGTCCTTTTTTTTAAAACGTGCTTTGTTTGACGTGGCAATGATGTTTCAATAAACTATATTGTCATTTCATAACAAGTTTGTAATTGTTATAAACAAGTTTTATAAATAAATGCACAGTTTGATTAATTTTTAAGAGTTTCAGTTACTGTTTTTTTAACGTACTTTGTTAGTCTTTCCAGTGATACTTTTGTAAACTATATTGTCATTTCATGACAAATCTCATTGTTATAAACAAATTTTATAAATAAATGCGCAGTTTGAGCAACTTTCAAGGGTTTCAGTTACTGTTTTTTTTTAACGTACTTTGTTAGTCTTTCTAGTGATACTTTTGTAAACTATATTATCATTGCATGACAAATGTCATTGTTATGAACAAAGTTTATAAACAAATGCGCAGTTTGAGCAATTTTTGAGTGTTTGAGGTAGTTTTTAAAAAATGTGCTTTGTTTGACGTGGCAGTGCTGTTTCAATAAACTAAATTGTCATTTCATAATAATTTTGTGATTGTTATAAACAAATTTTATAAACAAATGTACAGTTTGAGCAACTTTTAAGAGTTTCAGTTACTTTTTTTTAAACGTATTTTGTTAGTCTTGCTAGTGATATTTTTCTCAATTATATCGTCATTTCATGACAAATGTGATTGTTATAAACAATCAGAGAATTTCATGCCAGAAAATTGAATCGAGTTGTCACTAACAAAGACTTGACTCACAAATTGTTTACCTCATCTGATCCAGTCATAGCTAGTGGAAGAAATCTCGGAACAAAATCAGGATCGAAACTAGACCCAGAAGCTCAGGAACTATTAGTTTAAGAAAACTAAGATCCTTTTAATATTTATCCTATAATAACACCAAACTGTATTAATGTAATATTGGTAAGCCCAGCAAAGCACGTTTAAAAAAAAAGTATTTTAAACACTCCAAAATTGCTCAAACTGCGCATTTATTTATAAAATATGTTTATAACAATCACATTTGTCATGAAATGACAATATAATTGAGAAAAGTATCACTAGAAAGACTAACAAAGTACGTTTAAAAAAAAGTAACTAAAACTCTTAAACATTACTCAAACTGTGCATTTGTTTATAAAACTTGTTTATAACAATCACAAAATTGTTATGAAATGACAATATACTTTATCGAAACATCACTGCCACGTCAAACGAAGCACATTTATAAAAAAAACTTCCTCAAACACTCAAAAATTGCTCAAACTGCACATTTGTTTATAAAATTTGTTTATAACAATAACATTTGTCATGAAATGACAATATAGTTTACAAAAGTATTACTAGATAGACTAACAAAGTACGTTAAAAAAAAGTAATTGAAACTCTTAAAAATTGCTCAAACTGTGCATTTTTTTATAAAATTTGTTTATAACAATCACAAAATTGTCATGAAATTGCAACGTAGTTTATTGCAGCATCACTTCCAAGTCAAACAAAGCATTTTAAAAAAAAAAGTACCTCAAACACTCAAGAATTGCTCAAACTGCGCTTTGGTTTATAAAATTTGTTTATAACAATAAGAAATATATTCCGTTTTGTCTTCATATGTTTTTATGTTACTCTAAATTGGATTAAAAACGAAAATCAATATCAATCATTTTGAATTAATTGCGTGTTATTATAGTAACAATATCTTAAATTTTACGATTTTTGCCAACTTTGTGTATAAATAAAGTAAACAATTTTTTTTTAAATCGGCCTCGAGAGATCTCTTAAGAATTTAGTGAGCTTAAATTTGCACAAAAAAAAAACATTTTAAATCGGTTAAAAATTGTAGCCGGAATCGTATTCTGAACTTTTTTTCGTCATTTTGTCCCACTGTGCGACGATAAATGATTTATACCACTCTAACCTCAAAATCTCAACTTTGACATGATTTTTCGGTTCTCGTGGTATAAAATACTGTTCGATACTTGTGTGAAAGGTAATTTTTAGCGCACTTGACTTTTCTCACTCGCTTCGCTCGTGCGAAAAACGTCTCGTGCGCTAAATAATCACCTCTCACACACATATCGAAATGTACTATTTCGAAACACTCGTCGAGTTTCTGAGACTTAAGAGCACGTTTCTATTTTTAATTGAAGTCTGTTTCTTCTTTTTATTATTTTTCTTTTACATTCTCTAAAATGTTTAAATTTTAACGTATTCCTATCAAGAAAGGGAATGACTCAACTTTGAATGATGTTTACGCTTTCGATTTTTGGTAAGATAACATTTTTTAAACTTTTATATGCAATTCTTCTAACATAACCTCTAAATAATTTTATATCAGCCAACTTTTACTTTAATATTTTTTGTTTTTTCTTCTGAATCACACAGTTATTTTAATGTTAACTTTCGCTAACATTAATATACAAGCTGAACTGGACTTTTTCATTATGTATTTAATTAAATACATGATGAATATCTTTCTTCATGGGTTGATGCATTTTCCTGGTTCCTTGATGGATTTCTTTTTAATAATTAAAGGAAGATAATAATTCCTATGTCGCTCTTTTTCATCGTCTTTCAACATGTGTTTCTCAGGTGAAACATTTTATTTATGACTTTTTATTGTTAAAAAACTTATACACTATTTATTATATACACTAGAAATTCAAGTTTTCCTTAAGATATATATTTTTTCGAACTTGTTTTTTACTCAAATTTTGTTACTCCATATCTCGATAATTTTTGTTATTTATATATGGTTTTATTTAGTCATTTTCTTTGTATTTATGTTTTTAAACTAAAGTTGTTGTTTTTAATAAATTATTAATTTTAGATGTCTTGAAAAGGGACCATATAAGGTCCGAAACGTTACCAATTACGTATTTTTAATTTGTTGTTTTCTTTGGGACCTTCTTTACACCGAAAAATTCTTACTAAAAAGATAGTTGTACTGCTTCAAATTTGGCTCAGTAGAAAAGCAAAATACTAGCAATCCTGCCGGATGGAGTTCGAATTCTGACGCTCTAAAATATTTGTACCCCTTTTAAAGTCTCTGAAAAGAAGCTAGTTATTCAAGTTTCAAATAAAAGCATTTAAATAAACATTAAACAATAAACAGAAATCATTATCTAGAAAATGAAAACACTTGAGAAAAACGTAAAAAAACAGATCTTAGCGGTTCACCTTGAATCCGTCATTAGAGAGACATTGAAAGATAGCTCGTTGTTGTAAATGAGTGAATAACTGTGGGAAGTCGAGTGTGTTTAAAAACCGGAAATGCAAGTGTATGAAACGTATGCATATCGTTATTACCTGTGGGTATTATGCAAGAGAAAGGTGTACTGAAAGAGAGACAAATAGGGGGAAAGAGGGGAGAGTGAGAGGGAAAATGATTACGGTGCTTTGATCATAAAAGTGTGATGTGAGATAAAAGTACTAGCATAGTAGTTCCTCGTGTGCATACGCACAATCACAAGGACGTAAATCCGATGGTTCGTCCCACGTCTAATGAGCGAGCCTTGAGACGTCGGATGTCTCAATGAGTCGTAAAGCCATTGGTGAAAAGTGAACCATAGATCAAAGTCGTGCCCCTGATCATTAAACTATTCGTTTAACCTATCACGAAAATTAATTCTTCGAATTGAAGAGTAACCTACTTTTAATAGAATCAAATACAAAACTGTATTTTGTTTAGTAAAATGAATGCATTCGTGAATGCACTGAAAAAAAGAACTGAATGCAATTAATCTAATTTGATCGAAATAAATTATCCTACGGAATAGGGTAAATGCATCAATTACTGACTTGGTGCCATTTGCCGAGTAGGGTTTACTAGTAAATGTTGCCGTTGCTAGTGAATACCAGTTGCCGATAGGGCTTACTAGTGAATGAACACTTAAGATAAATGGTAACTTTTTTTCCCTAAAATAAACAATAAAAAAAAAGTTTGAATATATGTTATTTTTCGATAGAATCCATTTCAAATCATGCAGGCCGGTGCACAGTACGGCAAAAAAAGCGTCTGTGGACAAATCAATTTTCAGACTAAACTATTCATCCGATTTGGACGTTTTTTTTTTTAAATTAAAGTGTATTAAATTCCGCATCGTTACAACGAAGAACATTTTTGAAAAATTTGCTCAAAAATTTTTATTTCATAAACAAAATAAATAAACATTTTTTTTTGATTTTTCAAAACTGCCATTTAGTCAACAAAAATTTTATTTTACTGAAAATGACCCACGTCGAGGAAAAAAACTAATTAAAAATGTTATTCAGCAGTATTAATTTAATAAAACAAAAATTTAAATTGTTATCAAAAAATTAGTGAATAAGAGTTATACCTTCTTTATTTGCCATATTTAAATGCACTAAACCAATATTTTCAGGAGAAAATGAAAATAAAATAATGTTAACTTAAAAATAGAAGACGTTAAACATGAATTCATAATTGAATGAATGAATAATTCATAACAATTTAATAAAAAAATACGAAATTAAGGCATTTTTAATTAGATAGTTTTAGCTTTTTCAGTAGAATTAGCTATAAATATTTCACCAATGACCTTCTGCTGTGATAGTTTGCACTGCAACAACAATCGTGTATTATTTAAACAAATTTAATAAATAAATGCATTATGTGGCCATTTTTGAGTAGATAAGCTTCGTTTCTTCAGCGGAATCAATAACTACAATGTTGCCAGTGTGTCTTGTTGTTTTACTTTACACTTAGGCATCGATTGTTTATTGTTTAAACAAATTTAGTTAACAAATTAATTATTTGAGCATTTTTCAATAAAGAAATTTTTCAGCAGAATCAACTACAAATATCACAGAGATAGTCTGTTGCTATGATGACTCGCAGTTAAACAATAATTGTGCATTATTTAAACAAATATAATAAACAAATGCATTGCTTGGCTGTTTTTCAATACAATAGTTTCGTTTTTTTAGCAGAATCAACTAAAAATATGTCACCAATAGCCTTTTGCAATGACAATTTGCAGTTAGACAATAATTGAATATTGTTCAAACGAATTTAATAACCAAAGGTATTGTTTGGCGATTTTTCAATAGCCAAGCTTTCTTTTTTCAGCAGAATCAATAACTAGTATGTTGCCAATGTGCTTTGCTGTTTTAATTTACACTTGGGCATCAACTGTTTAATGTTTAAACAAATTTAGTTTAAAAATTAATTATTTGAGCATTTTTCAATATAGAAATTTTGTTTTTTCAGCAGAATCAACTATAAACATCACAAAGATAGTATGTTGCTATGATGACTCGCAGTTAAACAATAATTGTACATTATTTAAACAAATTTAATAAACAAATGCATTACTTGGCTGTTTTTAAATAAATTAGTTTCGTTTCTTTTAGCAGAATCTACTATAAATATTTCACCAAAGGCTTTTTGCTATGATAATTTGCAGTTGGACAATATTGTACATTGTTTAAACAAATTGAATAAGCTAAGGTATTGTTTGGAAATTTTTCAATAGATGAGCTTCTTTTTTCAGCAGGATCAATAACCAGTATGTTGCCAAGGTGTCTTTCTGCTTTAATTTACACTTAGGCATCAATTGTTTATTGTTTAAACAAATTTAGTTAATAAATTAATTATTTCAGCATTTTTCAATATAGGAATTTTGTTTTTTTAGCAGAATCAACTACAAACATCTCAGAGATAGTATATTGTTATGATGATTCCCAGCTAAACAATAATTATACATTATTTAAATAAATTTAATAAACGAATGTATATTTTGGTCTTTTTTCAGTTTAATTTTGGGCGAAATATTTATGGCTAAATCTGCTACAAAAGCTAAATCTATCTAATTAAAAATGCCTTAATTTCGTATTTAATTATTAAATCGTTATAAACAAATAGGAATTGATGTTTAATATCTTCTAATTTTAAGTTAACATTATTTTATTTCCATTTTCTCCTGAAAATATTGGTTTAGTGCATTTAAACGTGGCAAATAAAGAAGATATAACGTTTGTCCACTAATTTATTTAGGCATTTGCCAACAGAAAAATTCATTTTTTTCGATAGCAGTCCTTTTAATTAGGAATTTCAAAATAATTTCAGCAAAATTCATAATTTTTTAATGAATTTTATAATTTTTAAAAACAAATTTAATGAACACATGCATTATTTGGGCGTTTGTCGACGGAAAAACTCTATTTTTTCAATGTCAGTCCTTTTAATTGGGAACTTCACGAAAATTTTAGCAACATTCATAATTAGTTGATTAATTTTGTTTTTCTTTAAAAAAATTAATTCAATGAAAAAAATACATTATTCAGGCATTTGTAGACGGCAAAATTCGTTTTTTTAAATGCCCATCCTTTTAATTGAGAAGTCCACGGTAATTTCATTAAAACTCATACTTAGTTGATAAATTATATGATTTTTTTAAACAAATTGAAAAAACAAATACATTTTTTGGGAATTTGTCGACGAAAAAATTTGTTTTCTTTCAATGTCAGTTCTTACAATGGGAAACTCCATGATAATTTCAGCAAAATTCATGATTATTTGATAAATTGTATGATTTTTAAAAAAATATACTTAATAGGCAAAAGCATTATTTGGGCATTTGTCGACAATAAAATTCCTTTTTTTTAAAATAAAATTAGTAAACTAATTATAAATGTTGCTGAAATTATCGTGAAGTTCCCAATTAAAAGGAATGCCATTGAAAAAAAACGACGTCAACGTTTTTCTGTCAACAAATGACCGAATAATGCATTTTTTTTAAAAAGTCAAAATTTATCAACTAATTATGAATGTTCCTAAAATTATCATGAAGTTCCCAATTAAAAGGACTGACATCGAACAAAACGAATTTTTCCGCAGACAGATGCCCGAATAATGCATTTGATTTAAAAAAACAAAATTTATCAACTAATTATGAATGCTGCTGAAATTATCATGAAGTTCCCAATTAAAAGGATTGGCATTGCAAAAATCGAATTTTTCCGTAGACAAATGCCCGAATACTGCATTTGTTTATTAAATTTGTTTTAAAAAATCGGAAACTTTATCAACAAATAATGAATTTTGCTAAAATTATCATGAAGTTCCTAATTAAGAGAAATGACATCGAGAAACGAATTTTTCTGTCGACAAATGCCTGTATAATGCATTTGTATATTAAATTTTGACATAAAATAAAAATATTGACTTTATATTTATTGGTGGAAAAAAACTTTATATTAGATAATGTTTATGTAGCATAGAATTTTCAATATTAGCGACCGCGTTCATTCAAAGCCCTTACTGCTACATTTCTAAATTTGTGACATTCGTTGAAAAAATATTTTTCATTAATTGTAATTTAGGTTAAAAGAAATTAACTGTTTAGAATAAGTGTACCAATGGTTGAACGCGCTGGGGTGATTGAACACGATTTTTCAAATAATAAATAGCAATTATTAACCACATTATTTTAAACCTCATAAAATTTACAAAATTCTGACATTACAGACATTCTGACATATTCTGACAATTACAATTAATTAAATTTAATCATATTTGATGTATATTGCTGTAATTGTCAGAATATGTACTCTTTTGTAAATTTAATGAGGTTTAAAATAATATGGTTAATAATGGCTATTTATTATTTTAAAAAATCGTGTTCAATCACCCTAGCGCGTTCAACCACTGGTACACTTATCCTAAACAGTTCATTTCTTTTAACATAAAATTTTAATACGTTTTTTTCTTAGTAAGTGTCTTTAAGTAAGTTTACGTTAAGCCTCTGAAACATAAAAAAAGTGTATACGCCGAAATAATAATAATATCAAGAATTTTATCTTAAAAATAAATATAATATAAATATATATATATAAATTATTTCATTCCGCAAATATTAATTGAGCGAAGGAACGGTATTGTTTTTAAGAAATAGAAATTTGTATTAAAAAATAAAGCATTTGGTATCAAGAAACTTGATTTCGATTATCCGAAAAATCATTACTTCCTATGAGTTTTGATTGAAAAGTACGATTCCTTTTTTCAAAGAAGCATACCGTAGATTTGAATAAATATTTCTTTGAACTACACAAATGACAATTGACGAAAAGAAATATATTTTGGAATCAAAATAAATATTTCATAGGTTAAAAGAAATATTGCCTCGAGTCAAAATTCTGAATAGTTTGAAGCAAAAAGATTGATTCAGATAAATATTTCTTGGGTCAAAAAACATTTCCAATTAAATGTTTAATTTCAAGAAATATTACATTGAACTACCAACATTGATTAATAAAATCCACATTTACTTGAATTGAATGAATTATGCATTTATCTTTATGAAATATTTCTTTGATTACAAGAAGTCTTTTGTTTGGTTTGATAAACCAAAGGCTTGGCGAATCTTTGGAACGACTACTAAAATTTCTCTGATCGGAATGAATGATTATTTAATCAAGAAAATATTTTTCAACTGAAAGAAAAAAATTGACAACTCGAAAAAAAATGTCTGCCCGTATGGGAAATATTTATTTCCTCAAAGGAAATTGGTTGAATTGATTTACTTCATATTCATTAAACTGATTAATCAATTAATCTTCATTAAAATAGACTGATATTTATTAAACAAAATATTTTTTTACTGAAAAAAATATTTGATTGGAATAATCATACAAAATTTTTGTATAAAATAAATTAATGAAATCAAATAAATGCATTATTAATAATTAATTAATAAATGTATTATTATGTATTTTCGATATTAATAAACAAATATTTTAGAACAAATTTGAGTTTCAAATAAAATCAAATAAAAATTTGAACGTTCAAAACTTCAAGCACATTCCAGAATAAGATAAATTTAAAAACGATGAAATGTGAAATAATTACATGAAAAATAATGAAAAAGATTCGAAAGGGTCTAGACCTAAACCTTTTTAAATTTAAATCTTTATAAACAGATAAAAAATCAATCATTTTTTATTATTAATTTAGTATATTTATTTATTATTAATTTTTTACTTGAATAACGCTCCAATATTCTCCTTTTTTTCTTTTAGATCGTATCGTTTGATACAATTTGGAACTCTATCATAAGAAACAATCTGAAAAATCTTATCGCCCACATGAAAGCAAAATTGCAAACGTTAATTTTTGTGGGTTGAAAAGACAGGTAGAACTGCCCACACAGGGTTAAATATATCGGGGTGTTAATTAACTACCAGTTACAAGAGAATCTTGTCTTCTTTATCGCCAGCTCGAAACCAAATTGCCATGAAAGAAAAAAGGTCACCAGTTCTCAAGTAATTAACTCGCGAAGGCCAATTAATATCAACGCCTGAACGCTTTTTCACCATTGCCATTTAGCTGTTAACGAAAGCAGAAATAATATTCTTGGCTTTTTTCAATTTTTGAGCGTGAAATTCAAAGCTAAAGTCCAAATAGAATTTAGAAATCTTAAGTTTTCAAGTCGAGTTCCGGAATTCCATTTCCAGTCGCTAAAAGAGATGAAATGACTTCACCCTGGTTTTTGTCTCTTCCCTTATACCTTACTTGTTATTTTTCCTTTTCCTTATTTCCCATTCCTTATTCGTTCTTATTTTTATTCTCTTCCTCACATTTTTTTTCCTCTTCTTGTCTCGACTCTATTTGTCTTCTCTCGGTATTTTTTTACTTTTTTCCCCTTCCTACGCAAGGAATCGCGAAAGAACCTCGTTGAAATTCAAAGCTCGAAGGATGCAGGACATACGTATATTGTGAGGTGAAGATAAAGAAAAACCGATTGACTTTCGAATTACGTCCTTCTCCAGAGAAAAATTTTCTTAAATATTTTATTTATTTACGAGATTGAGTCCAGACAATGAAAATTTGACAACTAAATTCTTCAGTGACTGTAATATGAATAATTAATTATTATTATGATAATTAATTTAACCATATCACCGATTAAAGAATATTTATATAAACACTTAAGAAAGGATTATTTCAGAAAAAATAATTCCAGATTCTTGTAAATAGAAGCGTAAGAATTTGATATAAAAAACGAGTCAAAAAGCACTCATAATAATATTTTCATCTGCTGTAAAAAGTTTCTCATGGATCGTAGAAAAGAAAGAGCAGGTTTAGAATTGCGTTTGAGTTTGAGTTTCCCTTTTCCTTTTCCCTTCTTTGCTTTTTCCTCTCTCGCCTTAGTTTCGTGCTCTTTCTCTTTTTTCCTCTTGTGATGTTTGCTGAGGCATTTTCTTATCTCCTGCTTAACGTCGCACTCCAAGAGTGGCGCTCGCGTATATCGAGAGAAACGATCTTACCTCACTTTTTCTCGCGCTTCGTGAAACGCCCTTTTCCCCGGGGTTAGGGGTCCCATTACAACTCTCGCTCCACAAGCAACAGACACTTCACTGAACATGAGAAGACGTCAGGAAAAAATTAAAAATCACGTGTGTCTTATGTGAAAAAAAAAATTGTGAAAAATTCTCTTCTGTCTCTATTTAATCTCAATTCTCTCATATTTCAAATAGTTTCACCAGTTTAAAAGATGTGCCTTTGAAAACTGCAGTGTTGCCAACATTTTTTCTGAAAATATTGTTGGCAGCACTGATGTATTATGGTAAAACATGTTAGCAACAGTGCATCCTTTGAAGATTACAGTCTTGCCAATATTATATTCTAAAAAAAACAACCTCTTCTATAGTTATTTGTTCCTACAAATCGAGAAACTATTTTAAAGACAATTAGGATCATTTAATTTCGATTTTCCACGCATCAAACTTCATTAACCCTTTAACTGCCGATGGCAAAGATCTTTGCCATTTAGGACTTTTCCCAGACTGCCGGAAAAAGACAAATCTTTTCCATGAAATATTTTATTGTATTTAAGTCTAGAGGTGTTTTAATTAACAATTAAGAGTATTGCTTCCTCATAGAGAAAGCTTTGTAGTCGTTACAAAATCCATTTTCTCAAAAAAGGTTTTTTTTTAAATTTCAAGTGGAATATATCTAATATGATGCCCTGATTAAATGTCCGCGTGTGTGTGTGTGTGGATGTGGATGTACCCGTTTTTTTGTGACCACAAAAACTTGAAGACAGTTGTAGATAAATTGATGAAATTTATAGGGTTTACTTGCACCACCAAAATCTCAAAACGTGCCCAAGAATTTTTCAAAATATTGAATTTTACAATTTTTATGTACTTTTATAATATTTGAAAATCAGTTTTTTACAGTAATACTTTTTTCACTGACATAATTCAAAGCTGATGTAAGGAAAAAAAAGATTCCTTGTGTCGAGACGAATCGATTGACCTATAATATTAATCCATTTTATTGAAGAATTAAAAATTTATGGTCATATAATAATTTAAAAATGGGTTTTTTACAGTAAAACTTTTTTCCTTGACATAATTCAAAGCTGATGTAAGAAAAAGAAATATTTCTTAAGTCGAGACGAATCGATAGACCTATAATATTAACACATTTTATCGAAAAGTAAGGAAATTGCGGACATTTATAATATTTGAAAATTGGTTTTTTATAGTAAAACTTTTTTCCTTGACATAATTCAAAGCTGATGTAAGGAAAAGAAAGATTCCTTATGTCGAGACGAATCGATTGATCTATAATATTAACACATTTTATGGAAAAGTAAGA
>JBAGKK010011183.1:0-12053 GCA_037177015.1 Euceroptres primus
ACCATTTTCATTCACTTATTTGTTTATAACAAATTCAATAAATTTTTTAACATTTGCATTGCTATTGGACATCTTTTCAGTTTTCATCTTTTCATCGGACATCTTTTCAGCTTTCAGTTTTCTAGGTATTTTTGATTGAATAAAAGCATTTTTTAAAAACCGGTATACTTCAAAAGTCAAATTTTTTAAAAAATTTTGTTATTAAATAAACAAACAAATAAACAAAAATTGAAAAATCGGCCAGGACATCGATGCGAAATTTTATTAGCTTTCATTTAAAAAAAAAGTTAAAGTCGGATAATAATTGTCTTCTGAAAATCAATTTGTCCACGGACGTTTTTTTTGCCCCATTGTGTCAGTCCAATTCTTTCATAAAAATATTGTGAAAGAAGAAAAGAATTTAAAAAGTGAAGGGATTTTATGTGGACTTCGACACAGAATGTCAGTGGAGTAGTTTTCAGACCATTTTTCACATGGCTTGTAATCTTAAAATATACAGCTATAATAATTCAGTACTAAAACCTATATTCTGCAAAATCAAAGTTCTACTTGGACCCCTGCATGACCATTACATTTAGATGGCATTATCAAAATACAAGAGAATCAGGGGTCGACTTATAGAATGAGGGGCCAATTCCAAAGTATTGTTTTCTGGCGGAAATTATTTTTCTGCACTGCATTTATTGTTTCCTGCATCCGGTGTGCAGAGGGCTTAACTTCAGCACCTTTGGTCGTTGGGGATTATTTGCCATTGAGCCGTTCAGTGAATTGTTCGATCTCTCTCCCAGGGTTGACAGCTGTTCCTGGTCTACCTATATCTTATATGCCAGTTAAGTTTACTAAACCAATCAGAGTGCAGACCTCACCTATTTACTTGCACTTCGACACTCATTGCTTCGCCACAAGCGCAAAAATTCAACATGAGCATTTCAGCGCCAACTTACTGAATACGAATCTTCAGAATGAGTTTCTTCTGAGCCGCGAAAGCGAACGCACGTGTTGCGAACGCTCCAAAAAAATTAAATAAAATAACACGTGGATTTATGACGTTTATGTGATAATGTCACGATTTTAATGTGCTCCTTTGAAAAATTGGAATTTTAATTAAAAATGGAAACGTTTCATTTGAGGTAGGCTCTTTAAAAATTGGTGTAAATATAAGTATAAGGGTCCAAAGATTAATGAAGATAAATGAATTCTATAGTTGATATTACTTCTGACTCGTATAATTTCTTTCTGAAATTCTTATTTAAAATCAAATCACAGTGGATAATTTTTCTCATCAGTACATTTTCTGTTTTTAAAACGTGACAATTGAGTAATAGAGTAATTGAGTAATAGAATTGATGAAAAGTTTTCACAGGGATGTATGAAATCTTCTTTTGACAGTGTAAAAGTTTATTTAATAGAATAATGATTCAGAAATAGGTTAATAATTTTGAAAATTTGTTTGTTAATTTTTCAAAATGGAGACAATTTGTCACATTTTAAAAACTTGGGTTCTAATGTGTTGGAGTACGGGACTCATATTACACTTGCTTTGTTTTCAAATTCAATGACCAGAAGACTCTTTCACAATCAGAGCAACGACTCGTATATGGGGCATTATTTCACTTATTTATCACTTATTTATCACTTATTTCACTTATACATATACTCGTATATGGGGCATTTATTCACCACCTTAGAAAATGAATTTCTCCGATCGGGCTCAAATTTACAAAAAGTTTAGTCCTTTTAGATAGCTCTTCAAAAAAAAAAGATTGATCAGTTTGATCAAAAAACTCTCTGAGGTAGAGGGGGCGAAATTTTTGTACTTTGCTCAAAGAGCCTCTATTTCGGATATAAATATCTTTTTATGTATGTCATATAAAAATTTTTTGTTTTTATTTTACTTTTTATTTTACTTTATTGCCGGTTTTCACCTTGATACAATTGAAGTATAATTTATTACATTATACAGTAATTTTTATGTTCGTTACAAACTTATATAACTAAATGATAATAGTTGAGCAATTAGACCATTAATTATTTTATATAAATATGTTTGTCCTAACTGAAATCTTCTACATTCAAGAGATTCCAGATTTATTAATTCAGATACACTATTCAGATAGCCTATCTCTTTTGGAATCCTCAACTTAAACGCTAATACTCGTAGAAACCGATTTTGTACAGATTTTATCTTATCTTTATTTTGACCCAAACGTTTTCGATAGATTATTTCCCAATCTTTCAAATGAAGTAAAAAAAAATGTTGGAAAATTAGTCATCATTTTTGGAAATCCAAATGTTTTTGATTTTTTTTTCAAGTTCGCCATCAAAAATGTAGCAATCATTTTTGAAAATCAAAAATATTTTTGATTTTTTTTACAAGTTCGAGCCTTTTTTTCTTTTTTTTAAAAAATTAAAAATAAAGCTTGAAATGCTTACTTTCAGATCCTTGAATAGCAAAATGTTGTTTTTGGTTGGTAAATTCGAAAAATTTTTTCTATGCGCGAAAAAAATTCGGAAAATTTTTTGCATGTACAGTTTTTGATAAGAAATCATATTTAAAAACGGAAATTAAAAAAAAAATGTGTTGATTTTTTAATTTTTTGAAATATTCAAAAATGAAATTTTTTAAATTTCATTAATTGCGCATTTTTAATGTACAGATAACATTTATACTTATTATATTATGTGCATTACATGTAAATTGTACATTAAAAATGCGCAATTAACCAAATTCAAAAAATTTCATTTTTGAAATTTTTCAAATAATTCTAAAATTAACAAAAAAATTTTTATTGAATTTCCGTTTTTAGAGTATTGTTTCTTATCAAAAACTGTACATGCAAAAAATTTTCGGAATTTTTTTCGCGCATAGAAAAAATGTTTTGAATTTACCAAGTTACTTAAAATTGCATTTTTCAAAAGCAACAAAAAACGACATCTTGCTATTCAAGTATCTGAAAGTAAGCATATCAAGCTTTATTTTTAGTTAAAAAAAAAGAAAAAAAATGGCCGAACTTGAAAAAAAATCAAAAATATTTTTGATTTTCAAAAATGATGGCTAAATTTTGAATTTTTCAAAATTTTTTTCATTTCATTCGAAAGATTGGGAAATAATCGATCGAAAACGTTTGAGTCAAAATTTTTTAAATGCCATACATAAAAAGATATTTATATCCGAAATTTTGCGCAAAGTACAAAAATTTCACCCCCCACCTCGGCTAAATTTTGACCAAAGTGATCAATCTTTTTTTTTTGAAGTGCTATCTAATAGGACTAAGCTTTTCGTAAATTTGAGCCCGATTGGAGAAATTAATTTTTTGGGTGGGTACACTTGAGAAATAATGCCCCACATATGACACATTCTATGTTTACTCATATCTAGCTTAGTCAATACGAAATCGGTTTGACAGATATCGGTTTAATTTCGAAGTAATAAGTTGGAATTTTTACTAGTGAATCTGCAAAATTAATTAAAAATGGAAATGGCTTGATAAAAATATAAATTACAGGGAAACAAAAATTAAACATTAAACTTTTGTATAATTGTTTAAAATACATTACAATTAAAAAAGGGGGCTTAATGATATAAAATAATTCAATACATTAATAACATTAATAACATCAAATATTAAATTTACCGCTTTAGGTAGGGTTTTTTTTTAAAAAGTGGCATTGGCAGAGAATTCAAGTTTCAAAAACAACAAAAAACGACATCTTACTATTCAAGGATCTGAAAGTAAGCATATCAAGCTTTATTTTTAGTTTAAAAAAAAGAAAAAAAAATGTTCGAACTTGAAAAAAAATCAAAAATATTTTTGATTTTTAAAAATGATGGCTAAATTTTGAATTTTTCAAAATTTTTTTCATTTCTTTCGAAAGATTGGGAAATAATTGATCGAAAACGTTTGAGTCAAAATTTTTTATATGCCACACATGAAAAGATATTTATAACGGAAATTTTGCGTAAAGTATAAAAATTTCACCCCCTCTACCTCGGCGAGTTTTCGACCAAACTGATCAATCTTTGTTTTTTTTTTTTGAAGTGCTACCTAATAGGACTAAACTGTTTGTAAATTGAAATTTTTACTAGTGAATCTGCAAAATTAATTAAAAATTGAAATGGCTTAATAAAAATATAAATTACAGGGGAACAAAAATTAAACATTAAACTTTTGTATAATTGTTTAAAATACATTACAATTAAAAAAAGGAGGCTTAGTGATGTAAATAAATTAAAAAATTAAACACTAAACTTTTGTATAATTGTTTAAAATACATTAAAAGTAAAAAATGGAGCTTAATGATATAAAATAATTGAATATATTAATAACATTAATAACATCAAATATTAAATTTAGCGTGTTTGGTAGGGGTTTTTTTAAAAGTGACATTGGCAGAGAATTCAAAACAAGGACAAGTTTTACTGCCTAATGAGTACATCTGGATGACAGATATTCGTTCTTGAATTGCTTTGCAAGAAAAAAAAAACGAACAGAGATTCTGGAGCGTGGAATTTTAATAGAATCGCACATATAAAATTATATTGCGACCCTGTTTGTATAAATGTTACTCATGAGGATGTGGTAAAAGGAGTTCCAAGTATGGTAAGATGTGTAATACTCGTTATCAAGAGCAAACGTCAGGAAACATTTTTAAATGGGAGTTTCTTGGAAAAATATGAAAGTTAGATATAAATCTTAAAAATCAAATTGAGGTAAAAATGCTCTAATTAACCATTCAAATAACAATTAAGATGTAATAAAAATTGAAAATATAAAAACTTCAAATTTCAATTTTAAAAAGTTTTAAATTAAATGAGTAAATCAACCTTTATTTCCATCAGAAAAATGGATTCTGTATTTGAACAAAAACTTCTATTGGCTTTAGAAAACTACGTTTAAAATAAACCAGAAACAGATTTAAAACAAAGCTATTTTTAAAGAAGTAGATCTCGATGGTTTATCTTGAGGAGATAACAAAATTCAGTAAATGAAATCTATATTTGTAGAAACTATTTTTAAAGTATGTGGTATATTTTAATAAGCGCTATATGATTAAAAATTCAAAAATATCATTTCCAGTTATTACGTCAATTAGCTATTAAAATAAATGATAAAAATTATTTTAGAAATTCTGAAATAAAGATGTTTTCTCAAACAGCAAGAATCTAAGACTCGGTGCTATTTAAGAAAATAGCAAGCTTGATTCGTGAATATTATCTCAAATGATCAAAAAGGACTATAAATATAAGAATTGCGCGAAAAATACAGACAAGAAATTAAAAAGAATTATTCAAGAGAATTTAAATCTAAAGTAAGTAGCAGAGAAATTCAGGTAATAGGAAAACATATTTAATATTTAATTGAATCTGTAATAATTGTAATATTCTTAATGAATATACACAATTCCGGAAAAGAAATGTTGCAATTTTATGGGAAAAAAATTTTTAAACAAAACAATTACTATTAAAAACGAAACTAAATTTTTTGTTTTCTATTATCTGAATGCCATCTCGATTCAAATTATAAAATAATTTTAAAATAGATTTATTTTCTGAATCGAGTTCTGAATCAACATAAAAGCTCATAAAAATAAATAAATACTGTTTTTGTGTTTGACAAGTTGTCTACATTCGTTTACACACATGTTCACGCGTGTAAGGAAAAACTGAAATAAGTAGAAGGAAAGGCGTACGTAAATTCTAGTGGTAGATAAGAGGAGAAGGCTTCGAGCGTGTCCAAGGCACACTGAAGCCAGTCTTTGAGAAGCAACTGCAGTTGCTTGTTGTTTGCTTCTGGAGAAGGAGATATTGAAAGTAATAACGATAGTGAAAAGTGTCATAAAATTAATGTAACAGGAAATATTGCATCAGGGATCAAGATCTAAAATCGAGGTTGAATCAAGTGTTTTTGTTCCAAGTCCATTTTCAATCTTAACTTTAAGTTCTAACTGTCAAAACAAGACTTTTCAATATTCATGTCAATAATTCTTGACATAATTAGCTTTTTATAAGTTCTCAGTTACAATAAAAAGTATTATAAATAATCAGGAACTTATTACTATTAAAAAGAAATAATAATCTAAATAAAGTAGAATTTTAAATATTACTGTTGAATATTTGTCAATTATTTTTTTAAAACCAATATTTCTTTCAATTTTTTATTTATTTTTTTTTAAATTTAAAAACGCGTGTTAGTAAAAAATGTATTTTTGTAAATTCTGAATCCTTGCAGATAAATCGTTTAATGTAAATTAATTATTAAGTTGAAATAAACTGAATTGAATTAATTGCAGTTAATTTAAAAATATCAAAGAGGCATATTTTAAATATTTTTATTTTTTCAGAATTATTCTGAAGGGATATGAAGTGCAAGGGAATTAAAAATAAGAAAAAGAAAGATTTTGACGACTATGGGGGAATTTTCAAATGAAACGATTTTCGCTCAAGACGGCGATAGTGTGAGATCTCTACCACGATTTGTGACTATCATCGCAGCTGCGTGCGCTGTATTGTTTAGTGTTGTTGGAGTTTTAGGTGAGCTATTTTTCAAGTTTTTTCTTATTATCCTATTTATTTTTAAGTAATTATTATATTATTCATTTCATGATTCCCTAATTAGTTAAATCGATCAATTTATTAAAAATTGTTTTAACGTACATAAATTTCTTCCTTAAAAAAAAAGAAACTATTTTTCTCAAAGTCCTCTATCCGTAAGTAAATAAAACAAACAAGAAATGTTCAATCTGGGCAAGTAATAAATGGAATGATCAGAAATATAGAGAAACACAAGGAATCCAAATTTGAAATTAAGTATCGAATAGAAAAATAAAACTATTGTGTTCAAAAATAAATCCATGAATTGAAGATGAATTTAAATTGATATTCAAAAGCTTCTGTTTTTACTTTAATTTTTTAAAAAAGTAAAAAGTAAAAACTAAGTTTTTACTTTTTACTAGTGATTGAGTATAGTGGAAGAACTTAAAATTTGATAAGAAAAAAGTAAAATAAATATTTAAAAGAAGATTTTGTGATTCTAGAGTTAAATATATAAAAACCATAAGCAGAATGCAGATCGATTCACTGCATTCGTCAATTAAACTCTTTCTCTCTTTCAATCTAAGCCAATTATGTCTCGATTGCTCAGTCTTTCTGTGCCCTTCCCCCTCTCTTTTCTGGTCGCCCCCACTGAACTTTCTTACAGTATAAATATATACATATAGTATATATGTATATGTATATACATACATTGTATATACTCGAGGACTTCCTCTTATAATTATAAAGGCTATTATAATTTTAATTAGGTTGATGACACCAACAGTCGGTCACCAATCCAAGGCTGAGTGTAAAATGTTAATAAATTTTTCAATCAACATTTTGTATAAATTCTGCTTTCCTAATATGAATATTTCAAATTTTTTAGTTATTATTGTTAATAAAAAAACTCTGTATGCTCTTTTATTTCAGTGGGAGTGTGCAAATCACAGATTTCTTGTTCCTGGTCGACCATTAGTGCCATCACTTTATTTCAATTATAAATAAATTTAAAAATTTCGAAATCTAACTAGTTGAATAATATGGCCCTTTGTTAGGAAGTTCTGAATAAAAGTAGAAGAGTAATTTCCCGTTTAATCGTCCAGTAAAAGGTATAGAACGATATATATAACTGTGTGTAAGAAATGTAATGAGTCACGGGTGCAAGCGAGTTCTTAAGCACCCATTTATTACATAAAACGCGGCATCGGTCATGGGCTCTCATTAAGTGCTTTAGTTAGTGTAACACTTGAACTTTTAACTCACGTATGAAACTTTTGACCCTTCAGTTTACGTCCATTAAAGAAACTAGGGGTCACATTTGAGGAAACATCACTATGAAATGTACCTACTCATTTTCTTGAGAATCAATATAATTAGTTTGACTTTCACTCCTAAAAAGGTTAAGTTATTCTATTTCACAACTTTTAAGTTTTCTGATGTTTTAATAATATCCTCTCGATTTGTTTGAATTTATTAATTCCCTAACGACTTTTCAATTTACAAATTGACTGGAATTCCAAGTTATTAAAAGTATAATTATACAATTCCATTTCACAGTGGTACAGAAATTCAATTTTACGGAAAATAGGCGATTTATTTTCGAAAATTTTCGATTTATTTTTTTGTTTCTTTTAAAAATACCAAGGAAGTCAATAAAAGTTAAATATGACATTATTATAAGAAAAATAAAATTTCATTAACAAAGTCACGTAACGTTTAACGCTGTGTAATTCCATTTCACAGCGGTATAGAAGTTCAATTTTAGGGAAAATAGGGGATTTATTTTCGAAAAAAGGGAAAATTTTTATCTTTTAAAATACCAAGGAAGTCAATAAAAGTTAAATATAACATTATCATAAAAAAAATAAAATTTCATTAACAAATAGAATTATAGTGTTTAGATGTTGATGGTGAATTATATTAACTGCAACTAAACCAGCAATTAAATCATAAAAATATTATCAGAGGCTCTATAATATTCAAGAAAAAATTTTAATGAACGTTTTAATTAATTTAATAACGTTGAAGTTAACGAAATAGGGAAATTCTGACAGCAAATATTTACGAACAAAAAATTTGTCGACTAAAAATTAACAACATATAAAAATTTTCAACTGATAAGTAATTGCTGATAAGAATTTAGATTTCTGAATTACGAAATTACCAAAATTTTTAATTTTCAACAAATTAAATTCCCGAAATGAGTCTGCTAAAATTAGCTAGAATTTCAGAGTTCTAAAATCTTCAAAAACTCGCCGAAACCTATTATGATTTTTCAAAATAGAACTGGAAGACTATTTCAGAATCTTTTAGAATTTCCAAAAATCTTTTGTATTCTGCCCTAAACTTCTAATTCCGGAACAGTCTAATATATTTTTTTAAAAATTAAAGAATTTCGGAAGATTCTTTTAAGATTTTATAAGATTATAGCGAAACCCAGAAAATAAAGATTATAGAAAATATTCTAGAAAACTTATGGAAGAGTTTAAAAATTTGATTATGGAAAATTTTGAAAAACATTGAGTCAGGAAGATTTAGAGTCACACTCAGAGAAAACTTATTTTAAAGTTAAAAAAATCGTTTTTTAATCTCTTCTTCTTAATTTGATATGAAAATTTGTTTATATTAAAAAAACATTTGTTTGTTCAGAAAAAAAGTTTGCTTGATTCAAACAAGTTTTTTTTATTTATTTGTTTGGATAAAACAAATATTTGTTTGGATAAAAAAAATGTTGTTTCTGATCCCATAGCAATGTAATTATATTTATTGATTTAAAAAAATTTTGTTTGAATGTAAAAAACTTTTTTCTGAGTTCAGTCTAGAATATTTTAGAAACTATGGGAAAAGTTTTGATGTTTTTAGAAAATTCTAAAAGACTCTGAATTGTAACACGCGTTTTTGAATGACATAAGTTTCTATTTATTATAATTCTTGGAAAATTAATCGGAACTTCGAATAAAAAGAAAGGAGAAAAAGGAGGAAAATTCGCAAAAATAGGAATTTTGGGAGATCTTGAAAAAATAGGAGGAAAATAGGGAAAAATAGGGAATATAGGATTGACTGTGATCCCTGATTTTATTTTAAAAGTATCTTAATTTGCTTTCATTTTTGAAAATATTTTAAAAATTTTCTGATTTTCTTGAGAGAAAATTTGAAGAATCTTAGAATTATTATCTAAAAAATTGTACACTTTTCGAATGTTTTTGAATTTGATTAAATTATCAGATCAGATCGAGAGAACATTGAAGAATCTTAGAATTATTATCTAAAAAATTGTACACTTTTCGAATGTTTTTGAATTTGATTAAATTATCAGACCAGATCGTATCAATTATTAGATACCTTTATACTATTTTCTAGCATATCTTAATAGTATATTATGTAACATGTGCGTAAAACCGTATGCACAAGTTGCATACAATATTTTTTGACACAGTGTGCGTAAAATGCGTTCCTAACACACCCACATTAGTGGGTGTGTAATACGCCGTTTTACGCACTAATATGGGTGTGTAAAAACGCATTATACGCACACGGTGTCAAAAAATATTAAGAAAAATACTTTTAAAACCTCTTGAAATCTTCTGAAATACCTATATTTAAATATCTAATATGTATTTTGATCCTTTGTAATTTGTTTGAAATTAAATAACACTTATTAAGTGATACAAATTAACAATTTCCTTTTGTTTCAGGAAACTTATTAACAGTCATAGCTTTATTAAAGTATGCAAGACTAAGGAAGCATGCAACGACTGCTTTTGTGATAAGTCTGAGTGTTTCAGATTTGATATTTTCAGCAGTGAATTTGCCACTAACTGCGAGCAGATATGCATATGAGGCATGGGTACTTGGGGATGCTCTCTGTCAAGTATTTCCCTTATTTTTTTACGGAAATGTTGCTGTATCGCTTCTCAGCATGGTAGCAATCACACTTAATAGGTAAGGAATAATTTAAGACGTCATTTTCGAAATTTTTAAATCAAACTTCGGTTTCCAAAATCAAATTTTAAAAGAAAATCAACAGCAGCAAAGTTCTAAACAAAAAATTTCAGAACCGAAAACATAAAACTGCCAAGAAATATTTTATGTATAAATAATCAAACATTGAATTTAGGTACGTCTTAATATCAAGATCGGACCTCTATCCCCACATTTACACAAATCGAGGAATTACCTTCATGCTCATTGTCATATGGACCCTCAGCTTCTCTCTTCTGATTCCTTCCTTGATTGGAGTCTGGGGTCAACTTGGTCTCGACCGAACTACATTTTCCTGTACGATATTAAAAAAGGATGGCAGAAGTCCTAAAAAGTTACTCTTCGTTTTGGGCTTCCTCGTTCCGTGCATCGTCATAACTGTTTCTTATCTCTGCATTTACTGGCGTGTGAGGAGCAGTCGAAAAAATCTGGAGGCTCATTCCGGAGGAAAACGGAAGGGAACCGGATTTCAGCGCAGAGAAGACTCCAGAGTAACGAGGCTGATGCTAACTATTTTCCTCTGCTTTCTGCTCTGCTTTATGCCTCTCATGATAGCAAACGTTATCGAAGATAAGGCCAAGTTACCAATTCTTGACGTGATAGCCTCGATCCTCGCTTGGGCTTCCTCTGTTATAAATCCTTTCATTTACGCCGGTACCAACAAACTTTACAGAGAAGCCTACAGACAACTGCTTTGTCGGGGAAGTAGAAAAACTCCAGCACTTGGACCAAAACCGATGCATTCTCATTCAAGCAAATTTTCCTCGCAGCCCACTTGACGATTAAGAGAACACTCGTTCGATTGAGTGATTGATTGAAGGGTTTTGAAATTGAAAAAAGACTTGTGAATCTTTAATTACAGTGGAAGACAATAATTTCTATACCTGTGTAAAATTAAGATTAATAATTTAAGGACGAAAAAGTTGAACTTTTTCTTTAATATTACTTGGTATGAACCAAAGTTTTAGTCATTAAATAACGGGGCGAACTTGACTGTCAAGTACTCTCTACAATCAAGTATTATTTTATTTTTAACGAGCGAGTCAAATCCAGTAAACTATATAATAAAGTGTTTTAGAATTTTAAAAACGACTTATACTCAATTTTCGCTGCCTTTGCCACTATTTTTAAAAATTAGTTTTATAGCCTAGTTTTATGAATTTCACAAATTAAGAGATAATTGTAATTGAAAAAGAATTTAATACAAAATGCAGAGTAATCGAATATAAAAACTTTTTGGCGGTAAATTACATCTGTAAATACATGATAACATGAATCAGTTTGTATGTTTTCAAATACTGAAACATTAAATCAGTTTTATGAACATCAGTGTTAGGGAGTAACTCGTTATAAGTAACGAAGTTTCTGAAAAAGTTAGAATATATTGAACCGCAAAATTTATTATTGCGGGAATAACTCCTTACGAGAAGTGCATGAGGAACGCAATATTTGAAGAAAAAGAGGGGTGTCAATAAGGCCGTTTTTTGGACCCGAACCGATCTGCTTGATACTGCGTGACATTAATGTTCTTAGTGTG
>JBAGKK010011194.1:0-12050 GCA_037177015.1 Euceroptres primus
GTCGAGCAGCAACTGTTTAGTATCCAATATTTTTCTCCATTTTCGGGTTTAATCTGAAAAAAATCTCGTAACCTTCTTGCATTGCAGGAGAAATGTTTTGTCTCTGTTTTTCTGGGACAAAAACACAGCAAACGTAGCAGAAGCTTTCGGGATGATTCTTGAAACTACGCTTCAGTTTGCAATTGTTGCAGAATGAGTGTCGAAAGATAGCTCACAATCAGCGCTAATGAATAAGGGTTCAATAGGAATGAGTTCTAGTCCTAGAGTATAGGTATAGCATACATGTGACTCCGCAAAGGTCTAGCATGAAATGTAAACAGCACGGAGCACGATACGCAGGAGAGTCCAGAGCTGTTGCATGTGACATAGTAGAAGCGCATGCGCTATAGTAGAGGGGAGTAGCGCATGCGCTATGTACACTATCCCCTGACTGATCCTTTGTATCACGTTTACAGCGCCGGTGTGACGCCTGCGTGATTGAAACCTGCTCAAGAATCCAAAGAATTGAATACTGTTAACACTAAGAAATTAATTAAGTTCGTGAATAATGTGAAATTTGCAGATATTGTAGATTGTGGTGCAATGAAATACTAGATACAGTACAATGATTTGCCTCAAGTACGTGTGAGCCGTCCAATTGGCAACTCCGTAGAAAGAGACAACTTCTCTGCTATGTATCTTACGAACGGTGATAGCCTGAAGCCTAATTTTTCTTTAAATTTCTTCGGCATTGAAAAACGAAGAGAATGACACCTGGAACAGTAGGAAAAAAAATTTTTAAGCTAGATATGCAGTTTTTTGTAAAACCACTTTTTTCGTGTTTTTTATCAGTTTTTTCTAGATTATCTCGGCAACCGTATAGGATATCACAGAAATAAGTTCGCCGTTAGATTTGGCATTAAAAAATGAATCGAAATCATATATTGATTTTCATTAAAAAATTTTTTTACAACATTCTATCTCCTGATTTGTAATTTTTATAAAAAAAATTTTGATCAAAAAAATCTCGAAAACCTGACGTGCTGCAGAGAAATAGAGGCCAGATTTGGATTCAGCACTGTGGTTGTCGAAAGTAGCTGCAGCTTGCTGCTACGCTACACGGTCACGAGCGATTATCGAAGATAAGCACAGCGTCGTTGACACTTTCCGATACGCAATTCCCTTGACGGATAACAATGGTGGGATAATTGAGAGAGCAAGTACTGGGTCGTGCGCTCACGAGATGGGGGGGGGGGGCATAGACACCTTGTCACTATGGTTCACTTCACTATGCTCGTCGAACACGTAATCCTGAGGGGCACTGTACTACTTGGCGGGTTCTTCCGGTAACGTTGGGTCCTCGTTCCTCACAGGTGAGGTTGCTTCCTGTTCTTTTGCGTTTCTGCATTTAATCGCGAGACGCTTGCGTGGATTAGGACAGCACTTTCTTTGTTTCTCCGAACATGGAGGACGGGCTTCCATGAAGCCACCGCGCTAATAATATCACATGTTTCAGGATTTAACTTGTCCTTCGTTAAGCAAAGTTTATATTCGTTCCTACGTCGACAAGCTGTAGTGGAATATTCGCGAGAATATCCTAGAAGAGGTTTAAATCTTCCAGGATTATTTCAATAAGGATTCTCTAAAATAAAAAAAAAATACGCCCGATTATTTTAGATTGCTTTAGTGCTGGATAGCGCCAAGGCGAGGCAGGGATGTGGTCTGACGACGCGAACGAGGCTCAAGTCGGTGTAACCAAAAACCCAAGGGGCGACGAAGCGATTTTTTAGATGAAAAAATATCCCGAGTCACGAAAAAGACCTATATTTATACTAAAGCCAGTGACACGCATGCCGTAGAGTTGGGAATTTTTTCGGCAAAAAAATGTTCCGAGTCACGAAAAACGACCTATATTTTTACTAAAGCCAGCGTCACGCATGCCGTAGAGTGGGGTATTCGCGGCTGATTGGTTGTTGAACGGGAAGAAGGGATCGCGAGATTTCAATTGGCTTTTAAGACTGTGGAAGGAATTGAGAATTTCTAAGAGCCAAAAAATGCAAAAAAGAGGGGTTAAAGAACCTGATTGGCCCTTGTATTGGTTTGAGCGAACCAATCGATTTAACGCGAAAACAATAACAATTTAACCGTAATTATTTGAAACGTTTTAAAACGTCGAAAATTTAAAACTCCCAACGATTTAAAACGTCGTTGGAAAAAAAGCTTTTTATTTATTAAAATTGCCAAAGTACGAATTTGTGACCAAAATTGCAAAATTGAAAATCTTTGTTTTCGTTCTGAATAAATTCCTGTGCTGTAGGAATCTTCTTTTTTCGAGAACAAAGCCAGGAACTTATATTCGTGTTTGACCATAGATTGGTACTCAGCGACCCGAAAAGCCCCTAGTTTCGACTTTCAATGAAATCGGACATTTTATTGCATTTTTTAAAATTTTGGTTTGTCACATTAGATCTGCGATTTTAAATTTTGCAATTTGTATGTTTAATTCACATTCAATTTCCTAAAAAACCCGCTAAAACTGACTTTTAAAGAAATCCACAAATTTTTGATGCACAGGTGTTTCTAAAATTTATCGATTGCGAAAAGTGGTACTTTATGAATACAACTAGCATTTGCACAGACTGATAAGGTTACACGATCTTTTGATTGATTGAACCCACTTGCTCCAGTTTCATAATGAGCGAGAACAGTTATTAGGGAGAATAATCTCCAGAGGAGTCCAGTTTTGTCAGCGTTGTAAATTTAAAATAATTTCAGATTGTTCTGTATTATTATTTCAAACAGTTTTTTCGCAAACTCTATGCTGGCTTCCAAATCTGACGAAAATTTCTCTCCTTGAATTGTTACAGCTACGAATCGGGTATCGACTTTTAAATCTGGATAGCCAATCCCCGCTTTCTTTAAATTCAGTCTATCCGTTTAATTCAGCATTCTAAATCAAAGCTTTCTCTTTCAAAATTGCACCAGATACTGGCTGTACAGCTGCTCTTGTTCGTATAAACCAATCATATAAAGTATCTTCTAAAAGGTTCGTCAGTGGTATTTTTTTCTTTTTGACACACAAGGCATGTCTGGGACTTTTTACAATCGAAATTTTAATTTCTTTTCCCTGTCGCGAATTCTTCGAACTGTTTTGAAATTAAATTTCCGTGCGATTGCTAAGAAGTTTGGTTTTTCACTGTAATCCGAGATTTTGACCACTCGACCGATCGGGTGTTCATCCATTTCTGACTTCAAGATACTTCAGGATATTTCAATGACTTCAGAAGATTTCACTGACTTCAGAAGATTTGAAGTGACTTCTACAGATTTCATGTGACTTCAGGAGAATTTTCAAATGATTTCAAGGGACTTCATGTGAATTCACGTCACTTCATGTGAAATCAAATGACTTTAGATACTTCAGGAGACTTCAAGTGACTTCAGAAGAATTTAAGTGACTTCATGTGAATTCTGGTGATTTCAAGTAACTGCACGTCAATTCGCGTGACTTCATGAGAATTCAAATGACTTGAAATATTTTAGGGGAATTCAAGTGACTTCAAATTAATTCAGGTGATTTCAAGTGACTTCATGTGGTTTCACATGACTTCACGTGAATTCACATGAATTCAAATGACTTCAGATATTTTAGAAGAATTCAAGATACTGCAAATAAATTCAGGTAATTTCAAGTGAATTCACATGAATTCACGTGATTTCACATAAATTGACGTGACTTCAAGTGCATTCACATTTTTACCGACTAAAACCACCTCCCCTTTCCTTCGCTGCACCGCATCAGAACTGCGTTAGCATTACTTCCATGCATGGGCAGTCTTCGCTTTTTTAGTCTACTTGTTCTCTGCGTTCTTTTTCTTTAGTTTCGATTATATATCGAATTACGCTATATGCTGCTGCCCATCCTTCTTTTGACTCTAAAAGGCTCTTCATCATGTTCTTGTATGTGAATACTTTTCCCGTCTTTCTTTTAAATGTGTCCCTAGCCTTTTCCCAACTATCGAATATGAACAAGGTGTGTTCTGCGTCATCGACTTCATTGCAGTATGGGCTGCATGATATCTAATAACCCTGGTAGCCTTGTACCTCTCAGACCGTGAGATATCTGTGGCTGCTCTTCTACGCTTAAACAGGTACTATCTGACGCACCCGTGTCCTGAGAGTGCCTGCGTCAAAAAGTTGTCCGTTTCTCTATGACCGCGTTCTATCAACTCTTGGATATTTGGTATTAGGCGCCATGTTCATCTTCCAAGGGTGCCCGTTGTCCACTTGTCTTGCCATTTGACCATGCGGTCTTCTCTCGCTTCACTCCGTTGTCTTCCTTCATAAGTTTGCACCCTCTTCTGCACCAGCAGTTCTATGGGCGGTATTTTAGCAATAACTCCTATTCCCTCGGTTGAAACCGTCCGATACGCCCTAGCCACTCGTATGCCGGCTACTCTTTGGACTCTCTTCAGTTTTCTCCGCAGATGCTTTTTCTTGACAGCCTTATGCCAGACCGGAGCTGCATACAGCAGCTGGGAGTGCAGCACGCTTACCAGGACGCGCCTTTTTGACGCTCTTGGTCCTCCGAAATTCGGCATAAGTCCTGTTAGCGCTGTCATAGTCTTTTTAGCTTTTTTGGCTGTTCTGTTAAAATGCTTTTTGAACGTACCTTTTGTGTCAAGCCATACTCCTAGATGTTTTAAGGCGCTGCTCGGTCTAGTCTCAACTGCGGTGAAACGGAACTTAATTGGGCGTATTTTTCTTTTCTTTATCAGGATGACAGCTTCCGTATTTTCGGGCGCCAATTTCAATTTTCTGTTTTTCGACCATTCTGCTATCACCCTGATTGCGGTGCCTGCAGCATTCATCAGCATGTCTTCATTTATCGCCACCACTACAATGGCCACATCATCGGCAAAGCCTACAAGCTTAACTCCAGCTGGCATTTCTAGTTTCAGCATGTCATCGTACTGCACTTTCCAGAGTGTTGGACCCAGTACTGATCCTTGCGGGACACCGCTGTTGACTTCCCTAGCTTTTGACATGCCTTCCGCGTGCAGTAATATCTCACGGTCTGAGAGGTACAAGGCTACCAGGTTTATTAGATCCTCATCTGTACTCCTTTTCCTGAGATCATCGAGGATATTCTGCCAAGATAGGGTTTTCCATAGGTTTGTTCCCTTTCTTCAACAGTAACAATCTGGATCTTTTCCAGATCTTCGGGAATTATCCTCTTTCCGCCAATTGGTTATATATTTTAAGTACATACTCCGGTTTCGAAAGTGCCAATTTTTCTATTAACTCTGGTGGCATATGCCCTATACCTGGCGCTTTGTTTTTTTAAGCTTCGCGGATGCAGCTTTTAATTCCTCCTTGGAGAAACCTTTAAATGCAGCGTTCCTGACTTTTTCGAAGTCGACAATCTCATGCACTGGAAAAAGGTGTTTTGCAAGATCTTCTACAGTTTTCATGGTCATTTGGGGTTTTTGAGCGGTGTCTGATTGCTCGCCTTCTCACTATCTCATAGCCTCTTCCTCATACAGCCCTGTCTACTTCGTCACGAAGAGTGATACAGCTTTTATTTTCTGCTGCTTTGATGTTGCCTTGAAGCACTTTCTTGCTGCTCACGTACTCCTTCCACAGTAGCTGCTCCTGTATAGGTGCATTCTTCTTTGCAATTCTTGTGTGCCACCGCCGTTTTTCGATGTACACCTTCCGGTACTTCGCAATCTCTTTGTTCCACCAGTACATAGGTTGGCTTCTGCAAACCGTTTTACTTTTAGACATACACACGTCGCATAGTTTTTCAAGCGTCCTTGAGAATTTTTCCGCTGATATTGCGTCCTGATTCTCTGGGATTTTTTCCATGGCCTGATATAGCTTCCTTTTGTTTAGCTTTTTTGTTTACCATCTTATCTTTCCCTGGTTCTTCTACACAGATCGCGATTTTTCCACCACTCCGAAAATGACATAGTTGTGGTCACTGAGGTATTCCTCATCACTGACTTTCCACTGTTGTATCCTGTTGCCAATTTGACTCGTTTCTATTGTCAGATCAAGTATTGACCCGTGGCTCTACCTTACAAAGGTTGGTTTTTGACCAATGTTCTTGACGATCAGGTCGTTTTGCACTAGCAATTCCGTAACAATTTTCCCTCTACCATTAGTTCTTTCATATCCCACGGCGGTGATTTAGCGTTAAGGTCTCTTGCAACTATTGCTTCTGCGCCTCTGGATCTGATGCAGTTTGCAATTTTTTGCAGGAGAGCCTCCAGCTCTTCGGCTTTTCTGTTTAGGGAAGCATAGCAGCTGTACATTGTGAACTATGCGTTCCCAAACATTCCCCCGAATGCTATCCCCCGAATGGACGTTACGACTATTTCCCCGAATTCACAAACCGACCATGCCCCCGAATTTTTTTTACCCAAAATTTTTTTTCCCGAAAATTTCATATACTTTTCACATACTTTTTTCGGAAATAAAATCTGTTTTTTTATTACACAGCAATACAATTTATACATTATACTTCATGCGCAAGATTTAGCAATATTATACGCAATTTTATCTAAATATTCCCGGTAGCGAGCCACACCATGATCCATACATCTCAAAAATCTTCTTCATCCTTTTCTGAGCATCTACCCACGCCTTTTTGGTTCAGCTTTCACTTTTCTACCAAGAGATAGTTCGGTAATCTGAATCTCTGTGACAACCTGCTCCTTCTGGAAATCTTTAATTGCCGAAAATATTTTAGGATGGTCTCTTCCAACAACTAAGCGAAACCTATTATACTATTCCTTGCTAGCATTATTGGTTCTGCTGTGGCCCGTTAAAGTTGACATGTATTGATTCCATATTGCCGGCGGATATCGAGGAGTTACCGCTCTTCTCCGACCCTGCGCAGGAATACCACTTACGTAATTTTCTTCGAAATATTTCATAAAATCTGCCATGTTTTCGGGAGCGGCTGCTTTTAAAAGTCGGAAAATTCTTGCAACGTCGCCCACAGGAACGAGTGCTAATGCTGCAACCAGATGTGTGAAATCTTTAACCTCCGTATTATCAGCGTCATTATATGCTATCTGCAGACCCAGCTTCTGAATTTGCCGGTACAGGGCTTGAGAGAGGTGGTAAAAAAAAGTATTTATACAAGCAGCTGGAAAATTCTCTTTGTCAGCATTTAGTATTGCCATTTCCAGATCGCCCATCACTTCTTGTGGCTGAAGATTTCTTATTAAATTTTCTTCAGCAGCTGACACAATTTCTTGCAGTAACGTACTGTACTAAACAGTTTCTTTTGACAAGCGTAAGCAGTAAACATAGGGAAAAGCAACAGCCGGAGATTCAGGATCGTGGGAATCTGGTTGTATGTACCAAGCACTGTAATGATTATATAAAATCTACATAATATATACCTATGTATGTGTCACGCATATATATATATATATATATATATATATATATATATACCTGTATATACTTGGGTGAAAATGGATCGTGACAACCGAAAAGTACCATCCAAGTACCACATTCGGCTCGAAAGTAATAATTCCAAATTACGCCTCGTGGCGAAAACAATTACTCTTCCATCTTCTGAATCTTCTGTGTTGCGATAATCGTATATTAAAAATCTATCGCCAGTTGTGGTAACTTGAAAATTTTCGGGAATCTCTTCAAGTTCGTCAAGGGAATTGGGGTTGGCTGGTTCATTCTTTCTCCTTTCCCTTTTCACGGACTTTTTTAAGTTTTCCCTTTCCGGTAGGTGGCACAAAACCCTTGCTGACGCACACGCTAATTCTTTTTCTCAAATAAAAATACGCTAATAAAATAACAAATTACGTACGTTAAACCTAATTACATTTTAAGCACCTTGCAAAATCACAGCTGGCGTTACACGTTCGCTAGCTCTACGTTTAATAGAAAATTTGATTGTTTCGGCTTTTGCTTCTTCACGCGAAGGTAGATGGGTATATTTCGATTGCTCGGGACCTTTCATTACGGATACTACATTGTCGATAACTTTCGTTATAGCTCTGGCCTTGCATACTTCATCGCGCACTTTCTTACAGTCCCAGTACGTTTTACCCTCGCCGCCTCCGCGAGATCTTACGTACAAAAACCCATCAATCACAATCCTTCTCTCATTTATAACTTCGACTTGCGGAGGCATATTTCACTCTAAATTTCATAACAAGAAATTTTAGTACGACAAATTTTAGTTACACATGTGTCATACTACTGCAAATTTTTGTTTTAAACGCGATACATTACAGTCTTTTGTTTTCTTGCAATTCGAAAAAAGTATATATCTTCAGGGGAATCGTAGTCGGGTAATATTGTTTTCGGGGTACTGGTATTCGGTTAATAATTCATTCGGGGATAGTGCCTTCGGAAAAATGGTTGTCGGGGAAACGTCTATTCGGGGGATGGCGTTCGGGGAAACGTACGGGAATCGAACGATGTCGTTGTTACGTAAGAAAAACCCTTGCCTTTTTCCTGCTTTTTGATAGCGATATTTTCGTCCAGTACCTTTATGGCCGTATCTAGCTCGTCATCATATATACAGTCATTTCTGCCTTTTATACTCCTTTGGTTAGGTTCGCATTGAACCAGCATTCCTGCGCCCATCTGGAGAATTAATTAATTAATTAATTAATTAATTAATCTGGAGAATTTTCATTAAGATCGGATTGCGTCTGCTTTACATCTGACTTGTTTTCTTGTCTCTCTTTTTCGACACTTTGAGCTGTTAAATTGATGCCCCTCTTTCTCACATAGCACACAGTAAGGCTTGTGTTTGTACATGTAGCCGCCTTATGTCCTTCTTTGCCTTGGTATAGGCTTTCTTCCTACACCCTCAAGCCGATGTTTCGCCGAGAGACTGTCATATTTGACACTCAAGTTTTGCACCTAAGGGCGGAGACTGACATTTTCATCAATTATCTTCTCTATGAGCGCCTCTTCAGAATATTCTCCGATTTTTTGAATCCAACTTTGGAGACCCATCGACCGTGCGATCTCCACTTCATAAAGCAGAAGGCTGCAGATATCGCACATCTCCTTTTTTGGCTTGTACGCCTCCCTCGAGAGCTGTTCCATCTTTGCAACAGCCTGAGTGACTGTCTCCATTAATTTATGGCAGGCTTTTGCGATATCCTGCTTCGTGGTGTTGCCCACTTCTGGAGTGCTGCCTCGTCTCTTTCGTTTCGCCCGGTGCGTCGCCTCATACAGCAAAAGAATCCTGTTTCTGGGTGGTGTCCTCCCGGAAGAGTTCATTGTTGCCAGAACTTCCATTTCCTCCACCGACAAATTGTGCGATTGCCCCCTCCCCCAAAAAAAAATCCGCGGGGCCAGCGTCGACCACCTACTTCAGGCCCTAGTCCACTCACCCTTATCGTGGGTGGAGCACCCGATCGGAATCGACGGTGAGATCTTTCCTCACTTGGGGTATATTGTTTTTATCAACACACTCCATGATTGGTTTGAATTCAGAATTCCTTCTCCTATTCTGTTTGGTCCGCGGGGCGTATTTTATTTTCGCCCTACCCGCTATATCTAGTGAGCATTCCCCTATCCGACACCTGGGGACACGCCACGTATGGGTTACAGACTCCCACTGTGAGGATAGATAGATAGATAGACAGATAGACTGATAGACAGATAGGCAGATAGACAGATAGACAGATAGACAGCTAGACATATAGAAAGATAGACAGATAGACAGATAGACAGGTAGACAGGTAGACAGGTAAAAAGATAGACATATAGACAGATAGACAGGTAGACAGATAGACAGATAAACAGATAGACAGATTTTTTTATTTTTTTTTATGAGGGGAAATCTTGCATAAGACACCCAGGTTTTCGGGTAGTGTCGTGATTCTTACCGACTAAAACACCTCCTCTTGTCCAAGCGACATAACAACGGAATCCGCGTGAGCATTACTTCAGTGTCAGTGCTGCCTCTGTACTTTACTTAGCACAGTTCTCTGCATTCTCTTTCCTTAGTTTCTATAATGTGTCCCTAGATTCCAACAAGCTCTTCATCATGTCTTTGTCAGTGAAAATTTTACCCGTTGCTTTTCTAAATCTTTTCCTTGTTTCTTCCCATTTCTCGCATATGAACAGAGTGTGTGCGACGTTATCAATTTCATTGTAGTAGGGGCATCTATCTGTAACCGCTTTTATACGTTTAAACAGGTACTGTCTAAAGCATCCATGTCCCGAGAGAGCCTGTGTTAAAAAATAATCAGGTTCTCCATGCTTACGTCCTATCCATGTTTGGATATTTGGGATTGGGCGCCATGTCCACCGTCCGTGAATACCCCTTGTCCATTTGTCTTGCCATTTAGCCATAAGTTCTTCTCTTGCTTCATTCCGTTGTCTTCCTTCGTAGGTTTGCACCCTCTCCTGCACCAGCAGCTCTATGAGTGCTATTTCAGCTATCACTCCTATTCCTTCGGTTGAGACCGTGCGATATGCGCCAGCCACTCTAATGCTGGCTAGTTTCTGCACTCTTTCTAGCTTCCGTCTAAGATGCTTCGTTCGCAATGCTTTCTGCCAGATTGGGGCTGCGTACAACAATTGAGAGTGAACTACGCTCACCAGAACGCGTCTCTTTAATGGCCTTGGTCCCCCGACATTGGGCATTAGACCAGTAAGTGCTGTCATAGTCTTCTCTGCTTTTTCTACTGTTCGGTCAAAATGCTCTCTGTACGTACCCTTTGTGTCAAGCCATATTCCAAGGTGTTTGAGAGCCTTACCAGGTCTTATCACGACACCCTGCACCTGGAAGTGAATTGGGCCTACTTTCCGTTTTCTGGTCCGAATGACAGCCTTCGTCTTTTCCGGCGCCAACTCCAGCGCCCTGGTCCTCAGCTACTGCGCCACAATCAGAATTGCAGCGTTTGCGGTGTTCATCAACGTTTCTTCGTTCTTCGCTACAGCTACGACCGCCACGTCATCAGCGAAGCCTACAAGCTTGACTTCGACCGGCATTTCTAGTTTCAGTAGGTCGTCGTACTGAACATTCCACAGTGTCGGACCTAAAACTAAGCCTTGCAGGACACCGCTGTTAACTTCCCTAGCTTTGCAGGTGCCGTCTGCCTCGATAATTACCTCGCGCTCTGAGAGGTAAGAGGCTACTAGGTTTATGAGGCTTTCGTCTATACCTCTTTTCCTGAGATTATCGAGGATATTCTGCCAGAATACACTATTGAAAGCGTTCCTCACGTCAATTGTAACCACCGCGCACAGTCTCCGGCATTGCTTAGAAAACGCAGCTGCCTGCTCTGCACAGGTCACTACTTCTTTAATGGCATCGACTGTTTGCCGTCCCTCTCTGAAACCATACTGGTTTACAGCTAGGCCTCCAGTCCTCAGTATTCCCTCTTTAAGCCTAATTAATATGAGCTGTTCAAAGAGCTTTCCTTCGATGTCCAGGAGACATATTAGCCTGTAGGAACTGGGATTCTCCATGGGTTTGTTTCCTTTCCTTTGTAACACCAGCCTTGATTTCTTCCAGTCCTTCGGGAATTCTCCTCTCTCAGCCAACTTGTTTTACGTTCTAAGAACATACTGTGGTTTGGAGAGTGCCAGTATTTTTATAATCTCCGGTGGTATGCAGACCGTTCCTGATGCTTTGTTGTTCCTAAGCTTCGCGGACGCTGCCTTTAGTTCCTCTATGGAAAAGCCTCTGAACACCACATTAGATGATCGGTAAAGTTTACTGGCTTATGCACTGGAAAGAGATATTTTACAATATCCTCGGCAGACTTCATGGTCATTTGTGACTTAGGGGGATATCCCATAGCGCGCTTTTTCACTATCTCGTAACCTTTTCCCCATACATCCCTGTCTACTTCATCACGAACAATTTTCTAACCTCTCTTCTTCAAAGCTTTGATAGATAGATAGATAGATAGATAGATAGATACATAGATAGATAGATCGACAGATAGATAGATAGATAGATAGATAGATAGATAGATCGATATATAGATAGATAGATAGATAGATAGATAGATAGATAGATAGATAGATAGATAGATAGATAGATAGATAGATAG
>JBAGKK010011205.1:0-12049 GCA_037177015.1 Euceroptres primus
AAAGTAAATGCGCAGAGAGTCGTGATGTAAACAACGTCTGGCGGCCCTGACTGCCCGAGCGATGGCGCCGTCGCGGGCGCTCAGGGGCGGCGGACAGAATCAGTGAAGCATGAACGACCATGAAGGTGGCCCTCGATCTACCGATGAGTGTAGTAGACTATTCTTTCATTCCCCTTAGAAAATCGTCTATCAGCTTTTTGAGATGGCCCTACCATCTACTACCATAAAATCATAATAGACATCTCCCTCCAAGTTGATTGAAACAGCACATAGACTTCAATAATTTCGCATCGTCAAGCCGTCATGATTTTTCAGATGGCCCCTCCATCCACTACCAGACAGCTGATTCAGGGGCAAACCCAGAAACCGATAGACGCAATTGTACCAACAACAAAACGATTATTATAGATACAACTCATCGATGTCAGACAACTCATATTACATATATTGCAAATCGTAATAAAAATCATAGACATTATCCACCAGATTAATTGGAACAATCCTCACTCAACCTCAACATTCATCCACTATGCCTAATAACCTCCCAACCCTTCAAGACATCCCACAACCCACAAATCGTAATAGACATCTCCCTCCAAATTGATTGAAATAGCACATAGTCGTCAGTAATTTCGCATCGCCAAGCCATCATGACGATTGCGGTCTGGCTGTATAGATTCGATGTCGGTAAATTTGAAAACAACGACGATCGGCGAGCGATGGATGATAAACGGTAAATAGCAATAAACGGCAAATGCTCTCTCGTTCTCAGCAAATAGCTTTCAATAATAAATCGTTGCCAGCCGTCCACCGGCATTCGTCGGGCCACCTCATCCCACTGGAGGTAGTAGCAGCACTGGTACGTAATGCTATAGTGGTAGTAGCATCATCATTCCATGGTGGTAGTAATAGAAACAGAAGCATCAATAACTGGTGGTAGTGGGTACATCGTGTTGGTACGCGCGAGCAGTTAGCGAGAGTAGGAGAACGCGCGCCGGCCGTTAACTCCTCACCCTCTACCCCTGCGATCTACCCCTCACCAACGAGCATCCTAACCCCTCACCCCTCTCGCTAAACCCTTATTCGCAGTTGCGTCCGCAATACCCGCGGCGATTCCCCTCTTGCCTCCCTAACCTCCTCCCCCTAAAAACCACCCACCCCCGCGCCCAAACGATGCTGTGCCGCGCTCTTCTACTGCTACCTCCACCACCCCCTCCCTCATCCCCTCTTCCACGTTCCGTCAACCCGCCATTACCACCACCCGCTCGTTCGTCCGTGTACCCTAAATCTCGCGACAATCAGTCAGTAATCGGGCGTCAACGGGCTCGGGCTCGGACGCGCGCGCGCCTCCTTTCTCTCGCTCTCTCTTTCACTCTGCTTTTTAAACTTGAGAGAGTGACATCAGGTCTATGGCTATCCGCCGACCCCACCACACATACATACGACGTTAACTGTCCACGAAACACGTGCTGCTGCTGCTTTTTTTCTGCCGGTTTCCTTCTCTCGCCATTCCCCTGAATCTACCCCTCCATCCTCCCATCGAGTCAGTAAGTAATGCTTCGCGTGCGCACGTGGTTCCACCGGCTTCTGCCGCGGATGACCTAATCGTCGACAATTATGTCCTGGAGATCAGTGCCGATTCACACTGTCTGCGATAGCGGATGAGGGGGATCTGGGAGAGCTGGAACGGTTCAATTTACGACTCAGCTGATCGGAATAATGTCTACTTGAACGCCAAGAAGATTTTAAGTGGTATTTGATTGGGAGACTGTTGTTTTATCAGGGAAAGTCGAGAGTGAAGTTAAGATTCAGAATTTTTGGTGCTTTTATGATAAAGTGGAGGACTGTTAGAATATCATGATCTGATAGTCAAAGAGAGTTCGAAGGGTGGAGGATAAAGTGGAGGACTGTTAGAAAATCAGGATCTGATAGTTAAAGAGAATTTGAAGCGTCAAGAGGATTAGGTACAACAAGCAGATTTGATACTCTAATGGGATCAACTCATTGATACTCAATAGGGACATCAACAGGATTTATATCTTTGAAAAGAACTTTGTGTGTGAAAATGATAACGTAAGAGTTTGATCCACCAATAGGATTATTCATCCAGAGTTCACCAAGAATACTTGATAAACCACTGGGATATGATTTGTTATCACAACAGGTTTCACAAGACGTTGTGAACTCGGGAAGGTCTGTTCTTCCAAAAGGATCAGTTACTTCAACAGGTTTTAAAAAATCACCGAGATTAGACTTTGTGAACTCGGGAAGGTCTGTTATTCCAAAAGGATCAGTTTCTTCAACAGGTTTTAAAAAATCACCCAGATCTAATATCGTAATCGGATTGATACTCTTTTAGAGTATTTATAGTAGATTCTATCAAAGAAACAGGGTTTGATTCGTTCAACAGGGCCTGATGTTCCAACGAACCCTGAAAAAAGACAGGATTTCACTTCTCAAAAGAATAACTACTCCAAAATAGTCAGGGTCTGATTCTACCACTTCTACACCAATAGTGCTTGATAAATCAGACTCAAAAGTGTGTGATACGCGAAGAATATCTACTAAAAAAGAAACATTCGTGTCCCAACTGTTTGATACATGAGCATCTAAAACATCAGCAGAATCTTCCTTTGAAACGAGTTTAATACATAAAAGAGGGATTAATTCATTAATCCTCAAATTCCAGATGCATGGTTCCATTCCCAATTCAACAACCAAAATGGGAAAACCCCCAAAATTAGGATATTTAATTTAACATCAGAGTGATTTAGAACAATAGTGAAGATGCATTCAAAAATTGTGGGGGAAGCTGATGAGGCAGACCTTGAAAAGACCTCTTCTGAAGAAATTAAGATTAGCAGTAGTCGTGAGATAAATTTCAACAGTGTCAGATGGTCATGTGTGAACATAGGGAGAGAAAAGTGAGCATTAATAAAAGGGAATGAGTGTGCGAAGTGCAGTGTGCAGGGATGGACTTGAAGCCTCGAAGTGTTGTTAGTGACACCTGTTGACAAGAAAGACGAGAGATGTGTTCGCCGCGATGGGATAAGGAGGTGATAGTGAGAGATCGTTTTGCAGGCTACGGGTACAACTTTTGCAGGGATGTTGGGGACTGACATTCTATTCCACAAGTAAATGACTCAAAAATTACTTCGGTAAATAGTGCAGTACTTCAATAAATATTGCAGAGAGAAATTTCCTTAGAGAAGGGAATTAGATTGATCGATTGGAAGTCTAAAGTGCTTCGACAAACAGGAAAAGTCAGAGTCCTTCACAGACCTTTGTTCGTGATACTCGGCATTTCAGCGTTATTGTAGAGTCCATCTTCCTACGCAAGATTTAATTAAACCCGGCAGATTCAGTGCCGCGGTTGGCCCCCCGAGGATGGATTCACGATCCCTTAAAAAGCGTACTCGCGAGGGGGAATTTCGTCTCTCGATTTTCGAGCGAAATTCGTAGGCGCACCGTTTGGAACGGCTTATCAATGAAATTAAATTACCGCAGTAAGAGCAGATTAAATCAATAGCGGCCAGACCGGGGTACGATAATCGAGCCGTCGATAAGTCGTCTCAGTTGAATTAATCGTGTAAGCATTAAACGCGCAAGCGTTTTGGGTGTCCGATCTGATAAACTTAACCGATCGAGAGCCACTTGAACATTTCTATTAAACTTAGGCTGTATCAAACCAAAGATTAACTCTAGATCAAACCTACAATTATGTAGAAGAGAAACCAAACTAGGAAACAGCAAACGGGCTAGCGTGATGTGGAAACTTCGCATCTCGCTCTAGTCAGCCCGAAGTTGAATCGCCGATGTCCTCTTGGTTGTTTGGTTTCACAAGATGGCAGAAACCGATAAGCGTAAGGCAAACGAAGATGATCCAAATTCGCCTCAAGCGACCATCATTTCCTGCGACAACAATAACGAGACGAAGACGGCTCCTTCTTTCTTAAGCAGCGAGAGGCCAAGGTGCGAATTTTCAGACGGATCAGTATCGGTTGACAATCCCGGAACTACGATCAGGATAAGTTCCTGGCACGATCACGTGTACGCGACCCCGCCTCGAATCCCGACATCCCATAGGATCAGCGACATCCTGGGCTGGAGCAGACCCTCATCAGTGGCAACGAAGGGGCATCTCTCCTTAGCGATGGGGTCCACCAAGCTACTAGCTCCGACCCCCAGGAGATTCACCGGAAGTCCTTTGATTCGCGCCCCACTGCCTCTTTATTCCCCCTTGCCAGCTCACTCGCCTGCCTCTATCCAAGGCAGTTTGACATCTCCCCCATGTACCCCTAGTCCAGCATCTCCACTGATGTCGCCCTCTTCCATTGCCAGTATCGGCATCTCTTCACCGAAACTGCAGTGTGGTGAACAATTTTCGAGACAAAATGTGTCGTCTTTTCAACTCGGGGGATCTTCAGACACGTCGGGGATTCATCTTGAAGAAAACGATGATCGGCCTCTTAATTTGACAACTACTTCCAGAGCTAGGAGTCCATCAACCTCTCCGAGTTCTTCCATTCTTAGTGGACGGTCAGTGTACTCCAGGTCTTCACCTACTATGTTCCGGGAGCCACAGACTGAACCCTACATCCTTGGAGTTCACCGAAATCCACATCATGGGTTGTCTCATCAACCCTATGTACATAATGGGAGGCAGATTCTTGCTGATGTTGCTGCACCTGCATCCTCAGGGAAAAGCATCAGATCCAGTGCTAAGGGTGAGATGCATAATTATAAATCAGATACAATTGGTGCCAAATTGTTGGGATTGCCTGGCAATGAAGGCGGATTCTGTAATTCAATTCTTAGTATTAGTTTCCTTCAGAGGAATTCAAGAGATTTGTTTTGTCAAGGATTGTTGCAACTGATATGATGAAGGTTGATGTTTTCATGATTTGGTTTCTTTAAACAATGCTCCAAGCCTAAACATAACGATAATCAATAAAAAATGAACAATGATGTTGAAAACATTGACTTTCCGTCAAATGGTTTCAAGTTGTTAGAGAGAAGGAGTCCAAGAGATTTGTTTTGTCAAGGATTGTTTTAATTGATTGAAGGAAGGTATCATTTCATGATATCTTTTCATATTATCGATTCATGATATCATGTTACAATGACTTTAAACAATGCTACAAACCTAAATAATAAACAATAAACAATGCTGCCTATATAAAACACTGGGTTTCTTCATAGTTTGGAGATGTTTGAGAGAAGAGATTCAAGAGATTTGTTTTGTCAAAGATTGTATTAATTGGTATAATAAAAGTTAATGGTGTCATTATCTGTCTTCTTTAAGCAATGGTACGAACCTAAACAAACAATAAACGATGCTACCAATGGAAAAGGTGGGTTATTCAAAACTCATCAAGAACACTGTTCATGTTATGGAAATCTATGCAAAAAATTAGTTGAATTTTTGTAAGCTACATCTACAGATGAAGCATCCACCAAAAAACGTTCCCAAAATGTCTTTTATTGGAATCTATGTTCAATGTTCATAGTGTGAACGCAAATTTATAAAAGTTTGATCCATGTATTAGTTTATTCTATGAGATATCTACTATGATGTAGAAAAAATATTTTTGATTAGAGTCCACTTTCATTCAATAAACACAGATTCCCATAAAAATAATTTTGGTTCATAGATCGTTCTTTCAACGGATGCTTCAGATGATGAACGTTACTGGTAAAATTGTTTGAGAAACATTAGTTAATGAAATAATTTTTGATGAAGCAAACTGTTGTTGATGCGATTTGTTTTGAAACCATTTACATACAACTTTAGATACAACAATCTATTGATAGAACAATCTGTTGATAAAACACTCCATTGATGAAATCTTCTTTTGAAACAACTAATTCGTAGAGAATAAGCATCTATAAAGGGAAGAACTCACACGTCAGCTCTTTTCCAATATTATCCACATTGTAAATTGCAAAACGCTGAAAATGTTTTTATTACAACCACTCTTTTTTTTATCAATTTTGTAGCTTCATGACCAGGAATTTTCAATATTGTCCACATTGTAAATTGCAAAACGCTGAAAATGTTTTTATTACAACCACTCTTTGTTTTATCAATTTTGTAGCTTTATGACCAGCAATAGATTAAAATACCCGTTTGATACGAGAATAATAACCGAACTGAATAATTAGAAGAAATTTCAGCTGATATAATTTATTTAGACTTTTCATGATTTCAAAAGTACTTAAAGATTTCAAATACTTACATTTGAAGCTAAAGTGAAATAAATTACATTTGGATATAAATCGAGTTGCATACCGAGAATTTGTTGACAAAAACGAGATTTGCTCGCAACTTGATTAGTTGAGTTCAAGACTTAATAGAGATAAAAAATCTGTAATCGAAAAATTATCCGAGTCGAGATTCTCGTCTCGTTTTGTCTTCTTATAACAAGTTTCAGAAGTGATAATCTCATCTGACTATATTTTTGAAAAATTTGGAAATTCTCGGTATGCGACTTTAGATATAAATGAATTTGAATAATTTTATTAATTTCATATTTACAGATAGAGTGATTATTACTTAATTGATTATTTTCCATGATAATAATAGATTTATTGAATGTTAATTGAGCAAATGATAGCTTACAGAATGCTTTTCCAAAATATGATATTTCCTCATTGCGAAAATCACATTTTCTCTTCAATGTGAACAAAATTGGAAACGAATTAAGTTCATTATTCATGACAATAACCTTGCATAAAATAATGACATAGCATCATAAATTATTTCTCTTTCCAAATGTAGGATATTGAAGTATTTTCCTCATTTGACTCTGAATAATATTTTTATTCGCCTCATGTAAGGTATCATAAAAAAAATATACGCATGTAAAGCTTCTCACCATTTTTCTCTAATCGAAATCATTCTGCAATCAAGATTCAGTCGTTTGATGTTGAAAAGCAGGGATTCCAATGAAAGCCTGATTTATAAAATAAACCGAATCGGATTCTATAGATACAAAAATAAATTGGGTGAATAGTTCGAATTAATCAGTGCACTTAAAAAGCTTTGAATGTTGACGAGAACTACTTACACGAAATGATCGATTTAAATTTAGATCGGAAAATTATATTTTTGGACTGATCCGATTTCGAAATAATTTTATCAAACTTAATTGAATTCCAAGTAATTCAAATGTAAAGGTTCAGATAATTCAAAAAGTATATATTAAATAAGAGAATAAATAATTTAAAAATAAAATAATTTATAAAAGATAAAACTCATGCAACAAAGCAAAATTTTCTTTTTTAAATGAACTAAAAGCGTTATCATGTTTATTGTATTTTTATTAGCCGTGAATGCATGATAATTGTACTATAAATTTTGCTTTGAGAGAGAAACAGGGAGGAGAGAAATTCGCCAATTGGTTCTCAACAGCGTTTAGTACGTCAGAGCACATAAATCGCACAGTAGGTACCGACAGGCGTAGTAAGGCAAGTTTTAATCGATGGGTTTGATTCGACGAATCAGAGTTATCAAGAAGAGGGTCATATTGTAGATGGGAGACCTCGTAACAATATTCGCTTGATCATTTCGAAGCAGTTTACCGAACCCATTGATTCCAGACGGTTGGCTGATCAAAATCGACCTTCTCTACTTCGGCTTTTTCGAGCTTCATTTTCCACAATAACGAGGCGAATCAAATAATAAAATGGGCGATATATCGATGTTCTGATTAACTTTAGAGGTTTTATTACATAATTTTTTAAAAAGGACTCTTTGTGTCCTAAATTTTTTTGAATTTAAAAACATTTCTCCTTATTATGAACATTTTTTGAAGATAAAAAATAACTTAAAATTTATTCAAAAGCTCTCTTCTACAATATGAAGATTTCTTTTATCCAAAGAAACAATAATCTCTGTCATACTCTAGAGACAAAATTAGTTTTTAAAACTGTTTTATTTATTAATTGTTTTAATAAAATTAGAAAAGTAAAAGTTTAAAAATCGTTTTTTAAATCAAGTTTTTTTGCCTCTATAATAAAAGTATTTTAGCGGAAATTAAGTTATTGGTTTGTGTTTTTTAAGTTAAAAATCGGTTTGTTTATCCTCATATACAAACCCGAAAATGATGTCGCAACACAAAACAAAGCTTTCCCTTCCATTTTCTCCGAACTTTTTTCAATTAAATTTTTTGCCTCTATTCAACAACTAATAATCTAGAAATAAAATTATTTGGCTTTTGAAAATTGAATTTTTAATTATCGCCCAAAGTCGACAGAACGTGCGACTCTAACATAAAAGAAAAATTGGTATTGAATCCCTAAAAGTCGTGCATTTAATCATTTTCGAAAATGAAAATTTGATTTAAATCTTCGTTGAAACCACTCTTAGAAGGGAATGAAATAATGTTGCTATGATTACGAAAAAGTTATTGCAAAAACCACTCTACAGAAGATGAAAATTAAAAAATAGTCTCGAATAAATTCGAAGTATTCTGTATTCCATCCAATGCGATTTTATATTCCTGTGATTCATATTCCTGACGTAAAAACACAGGGAATGCTAAAGATTATATAAAAAATATCTTCTCTCTTGATGAGAACGTTAAAATTTCCAGCTCACCCTCTAAACAGAAGCCACCCTTCAAAGACGTTAAACCTAAGAGTTAGTGACAACTTTTCATCCCTCTTTAAGGGTGGCTTCCACGAAGTTCTACAAGTTTTCGTTTTCTTAAAATGAAGACAAAGGTTCAGGCTTCAACTTGTAAGATCTTTCATCGTTTATGAATTTTTCTAAAACGGTTAAAAAGCGAATTTTAGGAATTTTAACCCTGAAAACAATAAAAATAAGGGACCCCAATATTCAATAACGCGTAAAGATTGCCTTAACTAAAATTAACTGCATTGGATAAATTTTTATCCAAACATTAAATATTAAAATATTCATAATAATGTATTCCACTAAAAAATTACCTGAACATATTTAAACCTCAGTTTTTTCTGTGTCTTTGAATTCATACAAAAATACAGTAAATCGGACGGTATCAAAATGATCCCAAAAATGGATCAATTTGATCTGCAAAACTTTTATTGAAAAACGAATGAATATTTTTCACAGGTATTTTCAATTGTTTTTGATTGTTAAAAATATATCTGTAACGCTTTGATGATTAAAAAAACATACTTGACTGTACCCAGAACAAAATTAGTTTAATTAGTTGTTTGGTTGGCTAATGGGATCATTAGTTTTTTTGTTGTTAAACTAATTGGTAAACCTACTTTTTTTGTTATACAGAATGGGACTTTATCACGAAGAAAAAATCTGTAAAATCATAACAGTATCATCTGTTAAAATAGGTTCAGCAGATTTCTTCTTTTATATTTACAGAAATTTATGTTAAACGTACAGATTGTGAGTGAATAAGAATGACTATTTTTTTAAATACACTGAAAAAAAGGTTAGTTGGGCCAGTTTCTTTGGTTTGTAGCATATGCTTCTACTACTTTATTAGTTGGGACAACTATTTTTTTATATGGCGAAACTATTCCGTTTTTTTACAACAGCAACTTTGAAAGTTGTATCAACTAGTAAAAGTTTGTAAATACTAAAATAGTTTGTCCAACTACTAAAGTAGTTGGCCCAACAACCAATTTTTTAGTGTATCTTTTACAATTTTAATTTTAAAAATCTCGGAATTTTAATAGTTGTATCAACTAGTAAAAGTTTGTAAATACTAAAGTTGTTTGTTCAACTACTAAAGTAGTTGGCCCAACAATCAATTTTTTTAGTGTATCTTTTACAATTTTACTTTTAAAAATCTCGGAATTTTAATCGCTATATCAGCGAGTAAAAGTTTGTAAATACTGAAGTAATTTATCCAACTACTAAAGTAGTTGCCCCAACAACCTATTTTTTAAGTGTATCTTTTACAATTTTACGCTTAAATACCTCGCAATTTTAATCGCTATATCAACGAGTAAAAGTTTGTAAATACTGAAATAGTTTATCCAACTACCAATGTAGTCGGCCCAACAACCAATTTTTTTGTGTATCTTTTACCATTTTAATTTTAAAAATCTCGGAATTTTAATAGTTGTATTAACTAGTAAAAGTTCGTAAATACTAAAGTAGTTTGTATGTGAATAATAAAATAGTTTTGTAAATACTAAAGTAGTTGGGCCAACAACAATTTAAAGGGGTAATAGAAAAAGAAACATCACGAGGCATGTCTGTTATGTACGTTTGATTTTTCATTTTGAAAAATATTTATTGTTCAAGATAAGAAATCAAACGCACATAACAGACATGTCCCATAATGTTTTCTATTGCCACTTTAAATTTTGGCGCGATATCTCTGTTTGTTTAGAAATAGGACCGCTGAATATTATTTATAACTAAGTCGGTGACTTGAGACGTCATAACGTATCACATGCCCTTAATGAAGAAATTGAAAAATTGAATTTTCAAAAGATTTCACGTCATTAAGTTTCTTTATTCGTTTGTATTTATGATGAAAGCACTGAATATGTCGACTCCACGACTTGTCCTTTTTACAAAATCTTTTACATTTCAAGTTATTTATCATGTTATAAACACACGGAAAAAATAAGTAATTGAAAATTTACTTGACTGTGCTAGACTCTAGAATAGGCCACAAATTTCTAAAAATGTCGTATAACGTTCATTGAAAAGTTCATGACAGTACGGGACTAAGTCCTTGACTCTCGAAACTATTTCGAGAGTCAGAGACTCAGTCTCGAACTTTTTTCATTATTTCCAGGATTGTCTTGAACCTTCTAATAAACGTTACACGAAATTTTTAAAAATTTGTGGCCTATCCTAGAGTCTAGCACAGTCAAGTAAATTTTCAAATACTTATTTTTTCCGTGCAATTCAATGACAAAACCATGTTAACATATTTCGTTTAGAGAAGCATAAAGAACATGACCTTATTGATAAAAAGCATATTATATCTGTATACGTTAAATTACTTATAATCAAAATGTGTCCGTCACTTTTTGTTACGACTCCACAGTAGGTCTAATTTAACCAAAAAAAAACTGATTAAACAATACTAAATGACAATACAATACGCTGTAATATTACACTTTTAGTGTAAAATTGCAGTGATTAACGTTGGAATTTTACCCGAAAAGTGTAATATTACCACGTGAATCAGTGGACATAAAGATACATTTACAACGGATTTTTTACAGTGTACTTAACATATTCCCTTATGGCTTTTCTCTGTTTTATTAGCTTAAATTATATTCACATTCAGAAATGTACGAAAAATAAACTGTGAACGAAATTGAATGTCGTTCCACCAATCCATGCTACGCGATTGAAAATTTCATTATTTAAAAAAAATAAGAGTTCTACAATATTTTCTCGGTGTCCCCTGGTAACAAAAAAAGTTGGAGAAGAACAATTGATTATTGCGCTTTTAATCTGCAGCTATAACCATTTTTCATAACCAAAATTGTCGACTCCACAAAAATTTCACTTTTCAAGCAGCTTGAATATGGTTATAGTCGAAACTTTTTCAAAATAATAATCGTTCACTGTCTTTCACTAATCCAAGAATCTTTTAACCTATCAATTTGTTTTCGTAATAACTTTCTTAATTCTGGTAATTATTGAACATTTATTGAATATAAGAAATTGCTAGGAAGGCTATTTATCATAATGTTCTACATTTTCACCTTTTGCTCTATATTAGGTATTACCATGTTTTAATAAAATAAATTATTTGAATATATTTTTATTTAAAATTCAGTTTCTCATAGTCGCAACAGGTGACCGCAAATCACTTGCTTTTAACCTGCTATCTTTCAATTTACATATGAATTTTGAAATATTTATAATAATCACTGTCATGGAATTTAATGATGTTTAGAGTCAAATTATTAGCCTTTAAGGATTCAAGAAGCTGTATATAACAAATAACAAACGTTCCTGCCTTTTAATTAACATTTGATCTCATTCCCAAAAATCAAAGGTTCGAGAGAATAGCCCATATAGAATAAGAGCACCAATTCTTGGCTACCCCCCCCCCCCCCAATCGTT
>JBAGKK010011216.1:0-12049 GCA_037177015.1 Euceroptres primus
GCAAAATAAGACTTTAGGACGTTAATAAATTTTAGGACATTAATTTTTAGCAGAAGAAAGTTTGCTACAAAAACTTAGATTTTACTAATTTCACCGATTGTGTAATGGAATTCTCAAAATTCCAGGTTTTTAAATAGAATTTCCGGTTTCCGGGTCAAATTGTCACCCTGTTTATCGGTTGAAAAATTCGAAATCTACGCAATAAATTAATTATATGCATCATTATAAGTAAGCGTGGTTACATTTAATTTGCGCAAGTTTGAGCATTTTTTGTGGCCCATTTGCGCCCTCATTGGTCTTATAATAGTCACGTCGCCGATAAACGCCGCCGAATGTTGTGATCGGCGTCACGCCGGCGCGCCGAATGAATATCGGCGGCGTCTAATCAGGTAGGAAAAATCGGCGGCGGCGTCGGCGTGGCGCGGCGGTGCAGACCTCTAATTATACCGTATATGAAGCTTAATACAGTTTTTGTAACAGTGCATGATTTCCGTCAAACAACGAACTATGCCTTGAAAAGTATGCATTTCAGAGAAAAATATAGTACACAAAAAATGTAGATCTCAATAAACTTCCTTGTAGTTTACCTCATTTATCGAGAAAGGTGATCTCAACTTAAGATGTAAATTAATTATGCATTAATTGGGTACATTAATTGTTAGGGTGGTCCATTTTATACAGTAAAAAGAATAATTTTCCAGAATCAAATCGCACAATGGCCTAAATGGTTCCTTTTATTATAAAAATAATCTGTGTAAAAGAAAAATTTAATTGAATTTAGAGGTCGCGCAACGACCTTAAAAAAATATTTTTCTAAAATTAAATTGAACAGTCTGGCCTAAACCTAAATGATTTCTTTAATCCTCAAATAAAATAAGATTCAGATGTTTAATTTATTAGTATATATTAGGATGGTATTATAACATATTTGTATTATATTCGTAAACTTATTTTAATTTATTAAAAAAATATATCAGAAACTGTAAAATAATATTTAGTATATTGTATAATGTATATTTTCATACGGCGAAATCTTACTTTTTCATATAGTGATGTGAAATTATCCATTTAACTGTTTTTAATTGTTTAAATATTGTATGTTTAGTGCAAGTAATGTCGAATCGTTATTAAAATAACAATGTTTGAGCATATAAAATACTATTTCATGCATTATAAAGGCATAAAATATCCATTTCTATTTAAAAACAAAAATTTGACTTGCGCGACCTCTAAATATTAATTGATTTTAAGTTTCTTTTTAAAAATATTTTTTTGTCGAAAAAGGAACACGTTAGGCCTTTTTGCATATTGAAATTCAGAATTAATTTTTTTTGGACCACCCTATTAATTGTACATTAATTTAATTTTCACGTTCACAGTAAATTCAGAATATCAAAACGTTGCGAATAAATTTTTTTAACAATTAAAAACAATTGAAAACACATCGGGAAAATATTCATTTTTTTTTAGATAAAAGTAAGGGTGTCTAGTGGACCGGGAAATCGGGAATATTTTATGTTTTTATTCTTCAGATTTTAATAGCATTTATGCAACTATTTGTGATTCTGATTGCATAATTTAAAAAATATTTATTTTAAGTATTACGAAAGTTTTAAAATATGTACTTTCGATTAATATTTGTCACTTCAGTCTGTGATTAAAGATAAGTTTAGCACGTGTAAATAAATAATTATTTTCTTTAAGATATAGATTTTTTATATGTATATTATGTTAAATTTCCCATTTCTATGTATACGTTCACTTTCACAAATCACAAAAAGACATTTTTAACTTGATCGGGGGGGGGGGGAATTGACCGGGAAAAAACCGGGAATTTTAAATGGCCTGTTCACTAGACACCCTGAAAGTGTTGCAAGTAAAATTGATCCTTTTAAAATCTTTTTGATGCCTACCGATTTACTGTTTTTAAAATTTGTCTTTATGCGGATGATAAGATTGCCTTTAAGGCTGTATCTTTATAATCAATTGACCACAATTTTTTAAACCAAATAATTTGCTTCTATTTAAAAATCGAAGATAGTGCAAAATAAATGTTTTGAAATCTTTAAAGTGCGGTAGTTACGCCACTGTTTGGAAACTATAATACCATCTGAAAAATATAAACATCACTGAGCAATTAGAATATGTTTCAAAGTACGCTGCATTTAAGATACGTCTTCTCTTATTCACAACCTATGATTGTATATTAAATTCAGAATATGTATAGTCAAAGAGCATCTATTGTATATTAAATTCAGAATATGTATAGTCAAAGAGCATCTACTCCCGGAATAAGTCTTACAAATTTTCCGTTTGTGGCGTACAAAATTCGTAGTCTAAAATATGTTAGAGAGAAATTCAAGTCATGATACACAAATATCTTCAAAAAGATGAAAATCCAGTTCTGAGTGTATTTTTAGATTATCTATAGACTGACATTTGATTATTAAACTGCAGTATAAATATACTATCTGCTTTGATGATTGAATTGTTGTCCTTATTTAGTATCTATTCAGAATGTAAATGTGATCAATATATCCTGATAGTAGGATATATTAGTATTAGATAATACTGTCATATCGTAGTATTGAATTTACCGTATTGAAGGGGTACAGATTATCATTGATCAACACCTTTGATGAATTACTAACTTGTATCCTGTAGAAAACGAGGAAGGAAGGGATTTTGGACCATCAATTTCCAAGACTTTCACAGGAGAAATAGGGTCACGTCTGGGAAATCTGATAACAAAGGAAATATGATATTCTTAAATATGATATTCTTCAATCTGATATTCTTAAATTATGTTACAAACTTCATGAGATTTCTTTCATAGGAAAGTTTGAAAATAAAAACGTCCTGGAAAAGGAAGGCAAAATAGGTTTTATTTCATGTTATTCGTTTTGTTAACCTTAAATATAAGTAGCCGATGAATAGAAAAGATTAATTGTTAAAGAATGATCCTAATGGACGGGATGAGTAAATGCAACAGGCTCAACGAAAACAATATAATACAACCGCAGTTGTAGTCGGTAGGCCGATCGGCACCTGGCTGGAATCGTAGCGATGATTTTACCCCCTTTTCGTTTGCTTGCCTTTCCTCAGGGCGTGGCGTTCAACAGGCCTGGCATAAAGCCAATTCTCTCTATTTCTTTTTCAACCTCCTTTCAATCTGCGTCTCTTTCAAAACTTCCCCACTTCCCTGTTTCGTCATTGATTGTCTCGCGTTTTGGCGCCAGTACCTAAAGTCGATAGTAGCATCATTAACTGAAAAATTTGCTTAGCTGAAATCAAATCTTGTATCAAAATAGTTTTACTTTTTCAATGTGCTGTTAGAATTACAGAAGTTATTATTGAACGAATAATGAACATTTTTTGAGACAAAGAGACGATTTGTTTTTGAGAAAGTTTGGTTAATGAAAATTAGAAGGGATTTCAAAGGAATAATAATTGACACAGGTAAAGAAAATCTATGAAATAAGTAGTTTAGCCAATTTTTTGTTAGATATTCAGTAGTATAAATGAGTTTTTGTCAGACAATTCCTCTAAAGGGAGCTTGTGAAGAACAAAAATGATTCTGAAATCATTCCGAGGTTGAGAAAAATGTATAAAACATCAATAAACTGTAAAAAGTGAGTAGCATAAACCGTTTTAGTCAGGCGGTCAATATTAAAATATCTAATTAGTAGAATTTCTCGTTTTTATCAATCTGTAGTAAAGGATTTTTTTGGTCAGACAACAATTCTAAAGTAGGTAATCTAATAGAAAAATCATTTACAAAAAAGAGAGAACTTGTATAGAACAGCAATTATTCCAGAATCGTAACAAGACACGAACAATTATAAAATATGAATCAAGGGAATCAGTGATTTACGCACTTTTTATTCAGACGATTCGGTTTAAGAAAGTTTTTTTACAAGGGATTCCAAAGTATAATAATGTATGCAGGAAAATACAATCGATAAAATAAGAAGTTTAGCCATTTTTACCAGATTTCCAGTAGTTTAAATGGGTTCTTGTCAGCCAGTTCCCCTAAAGGGAGCTTCTAAGGAACAAAAACGATTCCGAAATAACTTCGAGGCTGAGAAAAATGAATAAAACAAGCAACTAATAATTAAAATATTGAAACAAAGAAACTAAAATGTCTAATCAGTAGGCTATCCCAATTTTGATCAGACAATCAGTAGTAGAACTCTGTTTGGTCAGAAAAACAGGTTGGTTTGTTAGTTCATTCTGCAAAAAAAATTAATATTTATCATGGAAAAATGGTCAAACTGTGAATTTGTTTATAAATATTGTTTAAATAATCAACCGTTTTTCTTAATTAGAAAAATATGACAAGGAATAATTGGTAAGACATTTCTTGTTATTTCAGCAAGAAAAATTAATATTTATCATGGAAAAATGGTAAAACTGTGAATTTGTTTTTAAATATTGTTTAACTAATCAACAGTTCTTGTTAATTGGACAAGTATTACAAAAATGAGTCATTCGTAAGCCATTTCTAGTTTCTTCCACGCAAAAAAAATAAGCCTATTCATGCAAAAGTGGCCAAAATGTACATTTGTTTATAAAAATTGTTTAAATAATTAACTATTCTTGGCCATTGGCAAAGTATCATAGCGAGAAGTCACTGGCAATACATTTTTAGTTTATTTCGCTAAGAAAATGGAGCCTATTCTTGGAAAAATGGTCAAAATGTGCATTTATTTATAAAAATTGTTTAGATAATTAATATTTTTATCAATTTGAACAAAATTACAGCTAGGAGTCACTGGCAATACATTTTTAGTTGGTTTCGTAAAAAAATGGGCCTAGTCGTGAAATAATGCTGAAAATGTGAATTTGCTTATGAATATTGTTTAAATAATTAAAAGTTGTTATTAATTTGAAAAAAATGACAGCAAGGAGTTTTTGGAAAGACATTTTTATTTGATTCTGCAAAAAAAATTGAGTCTATTCATTGTGACATACGAAAACTGTGTATTTGTTTATAAAAATTGCTTAAATAATTATCAAACAGCAGCTATTCTTAACGAATCGAAATTGGGCATTAATTTCTCTCATATTTTAAATAAAAACTATGAATTTCAAACAACTAATCATTGTGAATCACGAGAAAATGTCTTTTGTTTATTAATTTCTTTAAAACATTATAAACAATGTTTAGGTTTGTATTTTAGACCTCATAAAGATTGGAGATGTTTTTTGGTTATTATAACATTAAACTATTGATTTTTTGTTATATATTTATCAAAATTTTGAATAAATTGTAGCAGAGCCACATGTTTGTGGTGTGCTCCAAAAATTTAGGTTAGGAACTAAAGAGAATGGTAAGTTTCATAGTTTACTTAAACTTCTGGAAAGTTTCGATAATGTCGTGGTATATTACACTGAGATTGTCAGTGTCGGATCTTAAATTAACGGCACCTTTACTTTTCATAATATTAATAATTTCTAAAATATTTCTTTTGTGGTAGTTACTTTCTATGTCTAGAATTTTTACATTTTTAGAATTAAAGTCAAATTTATGATTGAAATTTGTAGAGTGTTTACATAAGGCTGTGCTGGTTTCTTTGTTATTTTGAGTTGCTCGGTGTTCCGAGATTCTAGTCTTAAGTGGACGTTTTGTTTGTCCTTAAGAACGATTTTTTAATATTGAAAAATAAATAAATTTTAAATAGATAAATTCTTCCTTTTATAAAAACTTATATTAGGATTACAATAACAATTTGTACTTCCACACTTGTTACAGTCCTGATGAGGCCATGATTCATGGTGAAATGCATTCAAAAAATAAAGACTTTTTTATTTTACAACCTTGCAAGACCAAAGGCCAAAACCAAAAAACATATTTAATCATTATAAACAATTTTTTCTTGCTCTAACCTACTGGAAATTATTGCCAGATAGTTATTACACTGACTTAAGCTCTTCTTTAGTCAATTTGAAGATCTTAAAAAAAATGTACATCTGAAAAGTTAAGAAAAAAATATTGTTTATATTGTTCTTAAATAAAAAAATTTTGTTCAGTCAAAATGAATATTTTGCACCGACTCCTTATACCTGGCAGCCTTGCGGTCATTTAAAAAAAAACATCAAAATCCATTCAAAATTGGCTTGTAGGCAGACTTTTGTCCACAAAAAGTGCTTTTGGCCACACAGTGCAACGTTTCTAAAGTAGGTAATCTAATAGAAAAATCATTTACAAAAAAGAGAGAACTTGTATAGAACGGTAATTATTCCAGAATTATAACGAGGCACAAAGACTTATAAAATATAAATCAAAGGAATCAGTGATTTTATGCACTTTTTAATCAGACGATTCCGTTTAAGAAAATTTTGTTCCTGACAATTAGAAGGGATTCCAAAGTATAATAATTTACGGAGGAAAATTGAATCCATAAAATAAGAAGTTTAGCCAGTTTTTTTTCAGATATTCAGTAGTATAAATGGGATTTTGTCAGCCAGTTCTCCTTAAGGGAGCATCTAAAGAACAAAAATGATTCCAAAATAACTTCGAGGCTGAAAAAATGTGTAAAACAAGTCAACTAATAATTAAAATATTGAAACAGAAAAACTAAAATATCGAATCAGTAGAATATCACATTTTTCTTTTAAAGTAGGTAATTTAAGAGAAAATTATTCACAAAAAAGAATGACCTTGTGTGGGAAAGGAATTACTCCTCCAAAATAACAAGGTAGAACATTTTTTAGAATTAATTTATAGAATCAGTGATACGCACTTCTTGATTAGACGATTCCTTTGAAGAAATTTTTGTTTATGACAATTAGAAGTAATTTCAAAGTAATAACTGATCAGGAAAAGTGAATCCATAAAATAAGTAGTTTAGCCAATTTCTGGTTATTAATTCTGGTTATTCAGTAGTATTAATTGGATTTTGTCAGCCAGTTCTCCTCAAGGTTTTCCAGTAAATTAATGTCAATAGATTTCAATTGTAATATGTGTCCCAAGAAAAAGTACCCATCCTAAAATATCGCATATCAAATATATGGAAACATAAAACCAGAAAGCCGTTTTTGTTATTTCACAAAAATTACCAATTTCATTTCGCAAATGCATTCAATTGATTTCAATATAAAATCTTTTTTTACAATGGACATTTTAAGACATTTCAAAGATTTTACGTCTACTTTAGCAATAAATGGATTGAATTTAAACTTAGGATATTGTAGTATAACTCGTGTATTAAAAATTCCTTATATTAAAAAAACGATATTCTTCATGAATGTTTTTCTTCTCCGTATCAGATTAGAATGTTATCGTCTCTACACTGTAAAAACTTTTGGAAATTTTCAGGACTAAAAAGTATGAAATTTTTCCGAAAAAGGTCGGATGTATATTTTTCCGAGCAAAATGGGTAATTTCTCCGAAAATATTAGAAAATTTTCCGAATATATTGGTTAATTTCCGAAAAGCTAGGAAATATTTCGTAAAGCTTAGGAGATTGTATAAATAAATCTCCAACTACAATTCGGAATTATTTCCGAATACATTAGGAAAAATGTCAAAATGTTCAGATTATAAGCTTTCAAACCTTTTTCGGAAAAATTTCCGCTTAATTTTTTACAGTGCAAGAACAGATTTAATTGGTTTTTGAGAAAATAAAAATCATAATTTTTATATTTCTGTCATTCTGTCATGAAGAAAATAAAGTCTCATATGGATCTTCTCATACGACTATGCAAACAATGTGGAAATTGTAAAAAATAGGTATGTGGTGAAAAATTTCAACAATTTATTAAAACATGCAAGCACCTATAACGTCGTGATGTAGTCGTGTCGCGTAATTATTTCTGCATAAATGCACTAGCCAGAATGTACCTTTTGCTTAAAAATATTGACGTTAAAAAATATTTTGTTCTTTAGAAAACGCAGTTTGAACAGCTTTTTTATTCATATTAAATTTAGAATATTAAAGCATTGCGCAAATAAATTTTTTTAACAATAATAAATAAATGATCATACATGTGAAAAATATTCATTGGTTTTTGGATAAATGTTCTGCAGATCAAACTGATCATCTTTGGATCATTTGGATATCTTCCGATTTACTGCAGCGAGAGAACATACTTGCGTTTTATATTTGAGAAATCCGTGAATTTGATGCTTGACCTATTCATGCTAAGACGATATGAATTTCGAGCATTAAGAGCTTAAAGTTTGTACTAAAAATTCAAAAAAATATCCATGGAAAAGTGTCACTGCGCTCCTACTTTTTCTTCATGAATTTTTACAGCTGGCATTCTTTTAATGTACAATAGCGTAGAATTTAACGCATGACAGGTTTCATACTCGAAACTCTAAAACTCCATACTATTATAGTAAGGTGGCTTACTATTATAGTAAGTGTGAAGCTTAATCTTACTCCGAACGCTTGTGATCCATACTAAAATAGTATGGTCCCCATGCGTTCAAGGCAATATAGCTCGTTTGTACATTAAACGCGTGTCGTTGTTACTCTCAAAGTATACAGTTTAGACTTCAAATGCATGGTATTATACGTATTTTGTATAGCGCTACCTCTACACTAAATAAGTATGAATGTATACTGTCATAGTTTGAATGAATCCAAACTAACGTAGCGTGAGACGAGATCATACGAGAAAAGCAAGTATGTTCTCTCGGTGTGTGTTTCTGTAACATACGTTTATACGTTTCTCAAGAAAGTTTGCATCGTTACTTTAAATTAATTTGCTAAGCAACCTAAGAAAACATCTTAGAAAAAGTTGCGCTTAGCTTTCTGTCATTTCACACAATTCACTCTAATGCTCATGAAAGATTATTTCTTCAGTTAATGAAACTGTTACGCCGACTTTAAAGTAGGTTGAAGGGTTTTAAAAAACGCATAATCATACGCAGGTTGCATTCGGATTTTCTGAAAATAAGGAGGTTAATGGGCACTCAAGTGTACATGTGAGATGAAATTTTATCCTCGTTATTGTTGAACCTTCCAAGCCTCCACGATCCTTCCGCCGTGAATGTGAACATCAACATTTCCCAGCCAACGTTGAAGGTACTCTGACTTTCGCGGTTCATGTGCTTTGGTGGGTATTCGTCTCGAATGAAAAGCGCCGTTTTTGCATTTGAATGAAAGACGACGCATTAACCCCTCCTTGACTACCCGTTTTTAAAAAATATGAAACCTCAGAATCAGTCCCAATGGCACCACGAACATATCAAGCACTTGGAGCTTTTAGTTTTTCCAACATCTCCTCTATAGTTATACTTGAAATTTTTTGCAGCTTTCGAGGTCCCTCAGACCTTGCAAAGAACAGCTGGTGCTAATTTGAGCACGTCCTGATTACACCCTCTCACGTTTTGTGTCCCAGTGAATTTCGATTTCACACACATAGTCTATACTTTGAAGAAGTAAATTTTAACATTTTACCGTTATCCTAACAAGTTAATGCTTTTGAAGTATTTTTAGTTCTGAACAATCATATATTGTAAATGCATATGGAAGAAATTATAGTTTTTAACAAAATTGAAAATTGATCGTTGGTTTTATCACTGAGATTTATGCGTAGCATAATGAATGTAATTTTGTATCATAAATGGGCATAATAATTAATTTTCACAGGCTTAACCTCGACGCATGTTTTGTGGGTCGCGTAAACGATGATACTTGGGAAAAGTCGTATACGATCTTAAAAATTACATGGACCGATAAACATAATTGCAACTTGTGTACTCAAGGTTTATCAGCAGGTATCACGCGGTTCGATAAATAACGAGGTGGCGTGCTCGCCACCTTACGACCAGGGCACCTCTTGATAAAACGCGATTGCGGCTTCAAGTGGTGTCTAAAACGCGTTAGCACTGCGGTTTTATGGTCGAAATGCTAAATTACTTCCAACATGATAATTTCCGGAGACGACTTGTCGTGACAGTCCTTTTTTGCTGAGATATCCATTCCTTTTCGTATCTTTCTTTGCACGCAAGCCTCTTGTCTCCAACTGCTTTATATGTAATATATAAACAGATAATTAAGAAGTTAGCGAAAAAAGTTTGATAGGTTCACTTTTTGAAGCAATTGAGATTGTATCTTTCCAATAACTTGAATTTATTTTTCAAACTTTAGATCTGAGAGAACAAAGTTCTTCTTATACTCGTAATTCGTCTTGTAAGAGTGACGTTTTAGTTAATAACTACAATAAATAAATAATAATAAAATGAAAAAGTAAATAAAATGAAAAAAGTAAAAGTAAAAAGTAAATAAAATGAAAAAGTTAATACATTTGTTAATTCTTTTACAGAGTATTAAGTGTTAGAGGTATAACAATTTTTTACAAATTAAAATATTAAAATTCAAAACATGGTGATCGTATGTAAGAAAACAAAGTGTAAGTTGAAAACATAAGTTTAAATTAGAGAGGTAAAATCTCTCCAGAGAGGTAAGATACTCTAGAGAGTGTCTTAGAGAGAATTTTAAAATAACTTTTCCGAATTGTATGAAAAGGAAATGAAAATTTTAAGTATAAATCATATAAAATAAGAAATTGTGTTATACACAAATTTGAATTACATTTTCTTTTTTCAAACTATTTCTGTTCAATAATAACGACTTGGTAGATTCGAAGAAAACTTTAATTTGTAGTTAATAGTACTACCGACTTTAAATATTCCTAATTTTTGTTTTGCGGAAGTTAAGCTGCTGACCATAAAATTATTCAGCACAAATTGAAGAACGAAAATGTAACATTAAATATGAATTAATAAGGTTAAAAAAAGTATAAATATGTTTAGCTTAAGGGTGTATTTTCCACATTTGTGCAATACAATTTTTGTATGATTTAATTAAAAATTAAAAAATTTTACTCAATTCTTTGTCAATTCAGAAAATATACTATTACATTTACGTTCTATTGACTTATCACAGAAAAACCAAAGCGTAAATTCTACTTTGATTTCGTGGTAACATTTATTTCCAACAAAAATTAACTGCACAGGATTAATTTCACTCAAATATCAGTTAATTTTTCTTTTGTTTTTCCATGACTACACATATGGGTCATTCCACGGGAGATTTACCCCCTAAATTTTTTTTTGCGTGAAATATTTTTTTTTCGTTCTTTGTTGAAAAATATTTGATACATATTTTTTTATTTCAATATGATATGCAAAATTTCCGAGAAATAAATTTTTGAAAATTATCGTGTTAAAAAAAGTGATCGTCTTAACTATTTTATAACTGAAAAAGTATTTACCAAAAAAATTTCAAACATTTTATCTAATATGCGATTAATCCCGAACTTTGAAATGAAGTATACTGAAAAATTGTTTAATTGAATTTTTGTAAATAAATTTGGCATTTTTATAAACAAATAGAGATTTGCTAAAAAGAGACCTAATTTTTTCAAGTTTTTTTGTGGGTTAATATTCTTAACACATTCCAGAATATACTGTAAAAATTTCAAAGTGGAGAAATAAATAGTTGTTGAAAAATGAATTTTTTACTGAAGCCGTTACACGCTTCGACGTACGACTCCCCCAGTGTGATTTAAATTTGGATATACGTTTATACGACACATCGAAAAGTGATATGTTTGTTCGCGTGTTATTTTCTTTAATGAAATAAAATACATACTTATACGCTAATTAACAAACTTCATCTGCATTTTTTTCGGGCGGACTTTTTTTTGATTTCGCGAAGTTCACAATTTAAAAGTTAATGCAGGAAGAATATGTCTTCACCTTCATATTATAATTTTTTTCGGATTCAACGGAGTGAAATGAATGTGTGCCCGGTATTGTCTTGCATTCTTCGAAACGGTCCTTCGGAAATTCGTCTGCCTTTTCATAGTCTCGAACGTTTCTATACAAGACTGAAATACTGGGAAAGAAGAATCTTTGTTTGCCCATTCGTAAAGTTCGGAAGCCGACGAAATCTGATCATCAGAAATCATTTGCAAACTTGCTCGACGCGCCATTCTTTTAATAGTTCCACCCGCTCCGTCACAGGGCCCTTTCCCATGTGCCGTAGCATGAAAATGCCACACTGCTGATCTTTGAAAATCATTTTCA